>JARSSU010030530.1:0-15461 GCA_029619165.1 Eurosta solidaginis | reverse complement strand
AGAACTAAGAATTGATCGAGTCTTTCAAGAATTTTTACTTAATTCTAGGTAATATATTCCCCCCCCCTCCCAGTACAATTGTTTAAAAAAATCTCTTAGATATCATCTTGCCCCAATTAACAAACTATTCATTACTGCTCTTGCTTTTTTAAGTAAATACCTCTGAAACATTTAAACCTCACTGTCAGCATGTATCCAGCACTTGCCAGACAGTATTTTTTTTTTTGTTCATAAACCACGTCATTTTTTTTATCACACAAACTATACTCACATGCATGTAATATTAAGTTATAATAATTTACAATTCAAGTTAAGTACATGAAAATAGATACAAGGGGAAGAAAAGAAATTAATACCATTTTCTCGAAGCGCCTGGCCTAGCGTGTTCTTTTTTTTTTTTTTTTTCTAGATAGAGGAAGCTAAGGAAAAAACAAAACTAAAAAAAAAAATGCCTCTATCAGCAACTAGCGCTAATCGAGACATGGACGCTAATCGTTCCTGCTGTGGTATGTCATTTCCTCAACCCATAACGGCTCATCCCTTGTTTGCTAGCCAGACTTTCTCGCCTAACGCCCGACGCTTAGCCTTTATTCTAAAAGTTTTACTGTTAGACCTGCCCCCCCCCTTACGACCCCTTAGAAATTGGCCTTCTCCGCACCTTTTTTTTTTTTTTTTTGTTCGCGTTCTATTTGATATCGGTACGCAGTTTTTTTTTTTTTTTTGTAATGCCCCCCCCCCCCCCCCCCAAGTGTTTCTTGAAGCGATATAATGGAACGGTCGAGTGCTCTTTTATTATTTAAGGTGTAATCATTCACCCCCCTTTCGTTGTCGAATAATGTCCTTTATGTTCCATTGTAAGAACATTGAAAGGCCATAATCTTCAGCAAACTGGACGTTCAGGATCTGTCTCCTGAATTTTCTTTTCTTCATTTTGTTGGGGAAATTAGTGTATGTTTAGAATTTGGCAAATAAGTGAGCCCACACCATAATTGCTGTTCTTGAAACTCAATTGCTGACCTCAGTCGATTTTTGTTATACCGGGGCCGAACTCGATTGTTGTTGTTTACTTTTCCGCGCCCTTTTTAGTAGTAATTGTGGTTTTTTTTTTTTTATTCCGCCGGGCGACCTTCTCTCTCTCCGTGCTTTTTGTTGTCTTTTCTTGGCTCTGTTATTTTCAGGTAAACCACTTTCTAGGAACGAAGATTTGTAGCCCCTCGGTACCGGCATCCCTTTACATGCTTCTTTACACATCCGCCCCCACAGCGGTCATCCTACGCCTGAGTTTTAATTTTTACACCAAATTTATTATGTTTCAAGGAATTTTGAACATTTGTATATGATAAAATCCTCCGCCCACTCCATGTCCGCGTGACGTTTTTCTTTGCAGTTGAAACGCAAATATGTGAACACCGGAGAGACAATTGTCACGCACGCCTGGCCCACCTAGGTGGGAAGCTGCCCCCATCACACCTACAAGAAAGCAGCTGGGATATGTGCAATGAAGTGATTGGAGAGACAAGAGATTAGGTTTATTGGTACAGTGTCATTTTTGGAAGGGAACTATAGCCCCACCGAGACCTTTTTCGCTTTTTTTGAAATTGTTGTTCAAAGTCATAACGGATCCGGGAACTATTTTTTTTTTCCGATTACTCGCGCTTTTCAGTGTGCCAAGAAACATTTTTTTTTTTGTCGATTTTTTTCGTTCTTGGTAGTTGTATAGGTCCCCCCCCCCCGAAGGTCGATATTAGAAGCAGTATTGATCCAGTCAAGTATGTACAGCTTTGGTTTTTTGTTTTCAATTTTTGGATACATTGAAGACATTTACAACTTCGCTACCTAGTTCTCCCGAAGGCGTAGCTCAGTGGGGGAGTCATGATAGGAGAACACACACACCCAGGATAGTAAGTTATGGCGGGCCGCAACAAATAGTTGCCCACCTTGCACTTCCAGCGCAAAAAGTAAGGTGTTCTTTATGAAATTGCCATTTCAATGTTCACATTTAATTCCTTCGTTTGGTAAGTTAGCTTTAGCAGAAATGAAATTTATCAGCGGTATTGGGTTTGTCGTCGTCACTTTTAGCACCAATAGGCTGACCCTCGTACCATAAGTCTGTTGAGCTTTTAAATGGTTGTGCTTAGCGGGCTCTAGAGATCTTTTTCACAGAAAACACAGCACGAGCTTAACAGACCCCCCCCCCCCCGGATAGAGCGTTTTTGTTTAATCAGTTAGAACAGAGAAGAAAACGTAATTGGTTTTATTAGTGAAGGCGGCCAGGTTTCTAGGGGTGTAAGTAGCGGCACGGAGGGAGTGACAACTACTCAATGGTTTTTTTTTTGGTTGATATTATTCTGTTTGTTTAGCTTCCCTGCGGGGCCTAATTTTTTTGCCTTCTGTTTTCTAAATAGAAAACATATTGCCCAAATGGGCTTGTTGCCCCGGTGGGGCATAGCATAAAGATACCAAAAAGCGAGACCATTAACTAGATTCGAAAGCAATACAGATGTGGGCCACTCTATAAAACACAAAATGTGATAAAGGACATTTTTAGTTAGCGGTATTGTTGTTTACAAGAAACTTTGCCACTAACAGGTCCCCCCCCCGTGAAGTTTCCTCGGTCAATGTCCAAATTTGATACTTTCGTTGAGAAACGCAAATGAAATACCAAACCGTCCTACGCGGCGAACGAATGGCTAGTCGCATCGATTTCGATGTATAAGCTTTTTTTTTTTATCTTAATTTCACTGGGCTGTTGTTTGATCAAATCTTGCAAGTTAATTTTTTTATCAATTCCCGGTGTCCGATTTTTGGAGCGAAATTTGCACACACCATGTTACGTCCGCTGGACCCTATGCCATTTACCTTGCGAGGCCCCCCCCCCCCCAATTCGATATAACCTATAACATTAAAATTAAATTCTACCAGTCGTCCCCCCCCCCCCCCTCTCCCCCCAACAGAGTTACTCGGTAAAGTTTTGTATTAACAAGGGAATATAAAGCCTAAGTCCTTGTGTTTACGAGGGCCATGGCTGCACTACACTACAGCGGCTCAAAAACGACCGGTACTTCGCCTCATGTTTGAGTATGTGACAACGAACGTAGAACGTTCAGCTGGTTATCGCCTCCAATGGCGCATAGCTTTTCTGCGCATCTGATTTTGTTTTACATATTAACCCACAGAGCTGCAAGATCTGCAACTCGAGTCAGTTGGTGTACACAGACCTGAACGCGACATAGGCAAAGTCATATGAGTTTAAGGTCGCACTCGTTTGACACAATTGTTGTAGTATGTGCTCTCTGTTTAAAATGCTTCACACTACTTAGTCACATTTTATTTCGATTATGAATAGCGCCCCATATATTCGCATCACGATATAAAAACATCGCATGATCTCTGTCCTTGCTACTCAGACTCAGTCGCGGTTATTTAAACGTATCAGAGATTCGTTTTCGTATCCTCCGCCCTCAGTAATTGCGCTTGAGCACGTCTTTTTCATCCTGACTATTTTATTCGCCTGGCGTGAACGCGAAATATCTGACCCAACCGAGAAAGATGCTGATATACGACGCTGAGCTACTATTTGACAAACACATACGCATATGTTCTACTCGAAAATACTGTATCATGCATTATACGTATATGTTAAACGTTTGGTTGTTGCAAGAACACACACAGTGGAGACCTGTGTACTGCACATATATACAAATTCGATTGACATGAGTTAACAACGCACTAGGGCGCCATCCAAAGCAACACTGCTGGCGAAGCCCGAGATTAGTGATAACTTCATTGATACGCCCAGAGTCACACTTTACGGCAATTAGTGTTTAAAATCGCATCTAATTTTCTCGCATCCCTATTCATTATAACTGCAACGTGAGCCTTACTTTCCGCTTCAGTCACGCAACGTTTTATCGTGGGTGATGTGACAGTTGGCTCAACGTCATCGTTCAACAAGTCACAATTTCTTCACTCAGCTGAGAACTGTAATCAGACAGCTGTAGTCAGCAGTTGCTCTTGAAATTCACCTTCGAAGCAACTCCCAGACTTGATTCGTATATCAAAGTTAAATTCATACGACAACCACAAACCAAACACGAGAATAGTTCGCGAGGAGACGTTATCGACGTTGTATGCTTGTATCCTTCAATATGCATCATCAGCTTATACTACACAAATAATTTTTGTCAGTAAACGCAATAGATCAGACTAGTGCTGCCACTGGTTGTTTATATACGTACTCATACTCAAATTGCTGCGGATATATTAGAATATCAAAAAAGTTACCTGATGCCGATCTCTGCCACAGAGAAAATTTGTTGGTTATGAATGTGGATTTTTTCTGATTTATTATTAGTATTTATGACCCAATGCCAAGGTGGGCACGTGCCGAGGGCTGAATGATATGAGGGTGTATAAAAATTTCATATCGCTAACGTTGCGCCTCAGGGTACCAGGGCGAACCCTGTTGTACTGAAGCCCTTATCCCTTTACAATGGACCTCTGGCGGATGGACCGTTTTTGTCCTATACTCGTGGGAACAAAATGAACAATAAAATTAAAGAAAAAAAAACTTGTTTAAAATTAAGCTTTTATTATTGGTTAATAAATTAACTAAAAAGTAAAAAATAAAATTAAAGAAAAAAACTTTTTTAAAAATAAGCTTTTATTATTGGTTAATAAAATTAACTAAAAAGTAAAAATAAATTGACTGTAAAGAAATATAACACTTTATAAGTTCATTGTAACCTTTAACGATAATTAGGCTTTTTCGTCTGCGACAAAAAAAATTCTATATTGTACATAATTATATATTTTTAACATTAAAACTTTACACCTAAATTATTAAATCTTACAGTTTATATCACAGTCCTAATTGTTCTAATAAAAGCGTGTTACATTCCGATAGCAAGAAAAGGAGATCCTAAATGTTCTTAATTATACCATCAAAATTTAACACGTTTTTTATTAGAACAATTAGGACTGTGATATAAACTGTAAGATTTAATAATTTAGGTGTAAAGTTTTAAGTTAAAAATATATAATTATGTACAATATAGAATTTTTTTGTCGCAGACGAAAAAGCCTAATTATCGTTAAAGGTTACAATGAACTTATAAAGTGTTATATTTCTTTAGAGTCAATTTATTGTTTACTTTTTAGTTAATTTATTAACCAATAATAAAAGCTTATTTTTAAAAAAGTTTTTTTTTCTTTAATTTTTTTACAACTATAAGTAAAGTATAGATTGAAACAATTTTTTTTATTGAGGTACTAGAAACCCCCGCAGACGTTGTTCTTCCCTAACCTTGGTCTATCTGCATATCTCTTTAAGAAGTCGGTTCCTGAAAAAAAGTTTCGTAAATACTAATCTAGGCAGAGGTCTACCAATATACCAAATTTTAGGGAATAAAACGATTGATAGAATTTGTTTGAATAGATCGGTCCCTGGTCGACTTCCCGAAAAAAAAAGAATAGTAATTCCTAATCGGCCACCGTGGTGTGATGGTAGCGTGCTCCGCCTATCACGCCGTATGCCCTGGGTTCAACTCCCGGGCAAAGCAACATCAAAATTTTAGAAATAAGATTTTTCAATTAGAACAAAATTTTTCTAAGCGGGGTCGCCCCTCGGCAGTGTCTAGCAAGCGCTCCGATTGTATTTCTGCCATGAAAAGCTCTCAGTGAAAACTCATCTGCCTTGCAGATGCCGTTCGGAGTCGGCATAAAACATGTAGGTCCCGTCCGGCCCAATTTGTAGGGAAAAATCAAGAGGAGCACGACGCAAATTGGAAGAGAAGCTCGGCCTTAGATCTCTTCGGAGGTTATCGCGCCTTACATTTATTTTTTTTTATTTATTTAATTCCTAATCTAGGCAAGGGGCTACCTATATACCAAATTTTAAGCAAATCAAACTATGAACAGAACTTGTTCGAATATATCGGTCCCTGGCCCGAAGTTTCGTGAATACGAATCTAGGCAAAGGGCTACCTATATACCAAATTTCAGGCAAATCGAGCCGTGAATAGAAATAGTTCGAATGGATAGGTCTCTGGTCCACTTCTTGGAAAGAATTTTTTTCTCCTTAAGAGTGATCCTCATACTTCAAGGAATATTCAAAATATAAATAAATCGGTTCGACCGTTCTCGAGTTTTGCGCTTAGCAGCGATTCACTTTTATATTATGGATTAACAGACCCGGGATACTTTGTTCTACCCTAACTTTGATCTATCTGCATCACTTTTATAAAATCGACAAATTTACATTTTTAATAACGTATAATAGCGAAAGGGGCATATTAAATTTAAATACAAGTAACCTCTTCGTTTTATGCGTAGTAAGACAAAACATTTATTTTGGTATCAATGGTACAATAAATTTTGCAAATTTTCCACAATTGTTGTTATTCTAACCGCAATGCAACAGTAGTGGTTTTTGTTAGAGCTGGATGTGCGTGTATTTCAAATAAACAAAATTAAAAAAAAGTTAAAATACTCTAATTTTGAATATTTCATTTATCCATTTTATATATTGTAACGAATGTTAGCAGCACTGAGCGATGCTATCGTCTCTAAGCCGATGCTAACCAGTGACGTGAATGCACATCAATAATTCAATCATTATGTATCTACATAAACGAATAAATAATTGCGTCTACACATATGTACGTATACGAGCAGCGGAGCGGCAATGCACAAACACATGCATATATCTTATTTGAGTTGTCACAAGAGAGAGCAATAATTTGTGCACGTAGTTGTGGCTGGCGATTTTGTAGCCGAAACAACTAGTAACTTCTGGAAATCGAAGAGCCTAGAAGTATGCAGCGTAAACTATAAAAGCGGGGCAGGCGAGTAAGAAGTAATTCAGTTTAATTTGAGTTATCAATCAGTTTGGTTATTAAGCCAGCGAGTAGCAAAGTATAAGTGGAGTACTTTAATAAAGGTCATTTTTCCATTATTCAATATTGGAGTTATTTATTCAACAGTCTAGTGATTCGAACTTAGCAGAGGATTGCAAATAAGATGATTTGCAAGTAAATTCGTTACAATATATTCAATAAATTGTTAACAAAACAAATTAACGCGACATTATCCTTGATAGGAACAGTACTCCTATGTCCTGTGTCCATCAACAAGTGGACAAATTGACACCTTGTACAATCGCATAAACAATCAAGATGAGATAATCAAAGCTGTTGTGATGGATGTAATTGAATAATCATATAATCTGCTTACTACGAAAATTTTTAACTCATCAAATTCTTCATACCAACATTTTTTTTAATTTGCTTTAATGCAATTATTATTTGGAAATCGATCAAATAGAAATCATAAGCTTTTGTCTTCGTCCGTTTTATAAACTGCCATTTTACTTGGGTTGTGTTAACAAACAATGAGAGCTGGCTGTCATACTAAGTAATTTTGTAATTAACACATAAATATTTAAATCTATTACTCATATTATATTGTCATCATATATTGTCCTCTATAAAAAAATGTTGGTCCAAAAATTGGGATCAAAACATATTTTTTAACAAATCCTGTGAAATTAAGACATGCAATTTAATGAAAAGGCGTGTACACTCTTAAAAGATACAAGTAGAAGAGCCTAAGTTTGGGTGAAACCGAACAGCATACGGGTATCCTTCCTTCTCGATACGGTTGCAGAATCATTGATTGCTCCAAGCAAATGGGATCACTCACAATTTTTAATTGATATCGATGACGAATCATTCTGGTTAAGTAAGAGTTTCACCAATTACAGTATACAGATCGAGGTTGTGTCAGAGCGACGCACGTTTCTCTGGAAAGTGCTTTGTTCAACTGCGAGTTTCTGGTATTGAACTCTGAGACCAGGGTTCGCCGGGCATTTATCGGCATACGACTTTGCCGACTTTTTGTGAATGAGGCTAAGGATGCACTGTATTTCTGTGTGCCGGATTTTTTCATTGTGCTTGCGAAGATGACTCCTTATCTCCCTAGGAGTCAGGGTCTCTTCAATCAGATGTGTGTTAGGATGCCCAGGTTTCTGAGTATTTAACAGAAACATTCTTCCACAGTCTCACGGGCCTATAGTCGGGCGCTACTTCACACCGACGACAACGTGCCTGTGCTATAGCGAAGGTAAATGAGGTAAAAATTAGAAAAGAAAAACGGATCATTAGTGATATAGTCAAATTAACTACGAATAATAAAAAATTGAAAGCTTTTTCTCAATACTTGTAGGCTATTGCTCGAACAAATATTTGCGTATGTATATAGAAATTTTGTAGTGCTTTAAAGAATTTATTCCCTAGATTCTTAAATTGATCAAAAGTAAAATTAGTTGTTACGTCATATATATACTTTCGTTAGCTTTTGTGGCAAATAAAAGGCATCGAAAGGAGTAATGTATTTCAAGCTGAATCGTTATTTCGTTTAGCTATCATCTCTGAAATCATTTGATAAATCTTTCAAACCATATGCTTACAGATATTGTTCTGTGTTTTATTTATTTAAAACATCATTTGTATTCAATTTCATTGTACAGGAGGAAATGCATGAACAAATGTCTGGCTATAAACGTATGAGACGCGAACATCAAGCTGCGTTAATGAAGCTTGAAGAGAAATGTAAATTGGAAATGGAAGCTCATAAGAGTGCTTTGGATAAGGAATATGATAATTTACTCCACAATTTTACAAGGGAATTAGAACGCCTGGAAGTGAGTTGCTTTGATCGTTTTGTTTGTTACATAATCATTGTGATATATTTTTAGGCGAAGCATCAGCAAGATTTGGAACGTCGGCAAAAGCAAACAGTTGCGGCAGAAAAGAAACTATTTAAAGAAATTTCTGTAAAACAGGAAAGTGATCGCAAGGCCTTTGATTTGAATCGCAAAAAGGAGTATAAAGCAAATAAAGAGCGATGGAAACGCGAATTATCCATGGATGAATCGACACCGAAACGTCAACGTGATTTAACATTGCAATCGCAGAAAGACAACCTTAAACAAGCGGAAGCGCAAGAAGAACAACGTTTGCTCAGAGTACAAAAACAGTACATTGAGTTGGAAATGCGAAAGTTCAAGAGGAGACGCCTAATATCTCTGCACGAACTTGAAGATCAATTATTGCGTGATGTAAGTTTTTAAAAATATTATGTGGACTTGGTTATTTTCTATGTTTGCAATATCCAAAATATTATGAATTGTGTTAGGAACTGAGTAAAAAGCAACACCAACTTGAACAGGCGCATGGTATGCTGTTGAAACATCACGAAAAAACCCAAGAGCTGGAATATCGCCAGCAGAAAAGTGTGCACCAACTTCGGGAGGAGCAGGTAAATTTTCTTTTAACATATGAAAACATTTCAGGTGCAACAATTATTATGATTTAGTTATTTATAATTCGAATCCGAAAAAAAATGGTTGCCATTTTTTAAGATCTTCATGGCTCTGGCTTTCTCTGCCATTTCATTTCAACATATGGCAGTTTTGGCACTAAAATCCCAAGTTGTGTAACCCTAAGTAAAAATTTGAAACTATGCCATCAAATATGGAACTGTGAACATCATTTACAAAATGAGGCTAATGTACTCCTCAAATACGAAAAAACCCCGTTCCTGTTGAAACCCAGAAAACTGATTGAAGCTGCCACGGCTCCCAAGACATCTCCGTTAGCACTACGCAGATATTTGGCATACAAGAACTGAGCCGTTTTATCTAGAAACTATAATAGTAATTTAGACACCTACAAGTCTTTGAAACATTTTCTCTCGCGCAAGTAACTTATTCCAAACGACATTTCTGAAGAAATGATCGCCGGAGATATCGCCGTGGTTCTTCCCACAAAGCAAAAGAACATTTAGATACCAAATCGGCATAGCAGCTAGAAACTATTTCGATAGGAATAGAAGTTACTAATGCGATAAGGCGAAAAGTGTCGAAGAAAGTATTTTTCTATCACGAAAGTAACTATGTAATTTGATAGGATATTGTAACGAATTTAGGGAATTCCGCTAATTCCAAACCTTCTGCTAACGTTCGAATCGCTAAACTGTTGAATAAATAACTCCAATATTCAATAAAAATGGTCTTTATTAGACTACTTTGAGAGTACTTCACAATAACACTTATACTTCACAACTAATTAATAGCGTGCTTAAATCAAAACTGATTCGTCATGCCTCAGCTTGCGCTGCTTTTATACTCTCGCTTTCCTCGTTCACCCATTTCTCATAAGGTCTAGTAATTTCGCGAACTTTATGCTTGGTTACCAGCCATATACATGTATATTTGTAGTTTGTAGCCATATGCGTGTGTATCTGTGAGCACCACTTCGGCCGATGACTACATGCGCTTGTGAGTATCTCTCCGTCACCTTGTATGTGTGTGCGTAAATGATGATTGATTTGTTTACGTAGGCAAGAGTGGCAGCTAGCTTTATCGTTGTTGTGCCTTCTTTTAACAACCGCTTAGTGATGCTAATATACGTTACAATATTTTAAGGGCAGACTTGTACCGATGTGAGAAAATCTTCCGGCAGAAGTGGACAGAAACCTAGGAAGCCATATGTGGGACAAAGACTGATACAGGAAGTACCTCTGCATATTCGAGGAATCCAAAAATGCGAATGAATACGTCTTCCATAGATGGTGTGGTGGAGAAGTATATTCTTGCCAATTAATAGATTAGAGTAAATTTTAGGTTTTTCTCAACTTTTTTCTATATGCAAAAAAAAACTCTGGACCATTTACCACAATTAAGTTTTTATTCAAGTTCAGGGAATAAAAAACTTACTTAATTGGCGCTTAACCGTTTAAACGGTTAGGGCCGTCCAACAGGGCACGCTAGTCGCTCCTTCTCTCTACCAACCGGCGCAAATTGGTCACACCAAGGGAGTTTAAATCGTTTTCCACCTGGTCCTTCCAACGGAGTGGGGGCCGCCCTCTACCTCTGGTTCCATAGGCGGGTTCCGATAGAAACACTTTCTGGGCCGGAGCGTCATCTTTCATTCGCATAACATGGCCTAGCCAGCAGCCGCTGCGTTTCAATGCGCTGGACTATGTTGATGTCTGCGCATAGCTCGTACAGCTCATCGTTAAATCTTCTTCGGTACTCGCCATCGCCAACGCGTAGAGGTCCATAAATCTTTCGAAGAACTTTTCTCTCGAACACTTCCAGAGCCGTTTCATCTGACGTTGTGATGGTCCATGCTTCTGCACCATATAGCAGGACGGGAACGATAAGTGCCTTGTAGAGTATGATTTTCGTTCGCCGAGAGAGGACTTTCCTTTTTAATTGCCTACCTAGTCCAAAGTAGTATTTATTGGCAGGAGTGATTCTTCGCTGGAAATAAAAACATTTAATTGAAAAAAGTGTTTTCAGAAATTATTGAAATAAAGGAAAATTCCCAGAGTTGTTTAGGAAGCAATCATCCCGGTATGTAATCCATGCATTCCCATTCATGGACTAACACTTTTGGATTGCAGCTTTTATTCTTGTTTGGGAACCGCAGACTACTTTGTTCCATCGTAATAAACCTCTGCGATATCGTCTTATGTCGGAAGTCATTCAACTCGTTCAACATAACATCATATTTAATACGTAATAACTGCATATCCTACTAAAGCTGTTGAGCGCTCACTAGCATGCATTTGCCTAATAACAAGCGTATATACATATTTAAATATGTATGCCTATCCCTATGTGCATACAAAGCGAATGCAATTTCAATGCCAGCAGCATCATACGATTCTACCGCTACGCATTCAATTGTTACAGTCCACTATTGGTTCCAATATTTTTTATTATTTTATTTTTTCTTGATTTCATTGTTCTCTAATTTCCTTTGTTAAACTCCTTACCTATGTAATTTATTTAATAAGTAAATAGACACCTTTTTGGTAATTGAAGTATTAAAGTAAAGTCACTCAATTTTTGTGCTCATATGCATACCGACGCGACATTACTGTCGGTAAATCAAAGATTTTTATTTTAAACGGACTTAGTGAAATCGGTTGCTGGAAATTAGCACACGGGCTAAGTATTGTGTTTATTGTTCTTTACCATTAAAAAAGTTGGTCCTTACGAGCCGGATCAAGCGGGTTCCGGTCTCTAATATCGATATTTGAAAACTGATTCGCGTGGGAATCAGTCAAGTGCGAACGATAAAAATAACAAAAACTGTGTATTTGCAAAAAACTTTAATATTTCATTTGCAAATCATCATTTAAAAGCTTGTGAATCTAATCAAGGAAAACTTAATCGGTTATATCAAAAAACTACAGATATAGTGTATTTGAGAAAAAAAATTAAACATTTTATTTTGGAACAAAATATCTAAAACCTAACTGTGAAAGTGGCGATACTTTCTTATATCTAAATCATAAAACAAATACAAAAGCTGTGTGTTTTATTTGAGAAAAAATTTTACATTTCATTCGTAAATACCTAGTTCATTTGCAAAAAAAAACAAAATCATTTGAAACCTTGTAAAATAAATACAAAAAAGCTAACTGCTTTAAATTGTGAAACTGGGGAAAAAGTCTTATCTATGGAGATAAAATAGTACAACAATAATTCAATAGCTCATTTTTATATCAAAACGAAAAAAGTTAAGACGTTGCAACATATAGTCGTAAGATGGCAGCACAACAATCATCAACTATTCACCCTGTCGGAAAATCAACAACACAAAGCAGTTTAGTTATAACCGTACCAAGAACGGAGTTTTTTGACATTTGGGTTCAACATTCGAAGGAAACCAGATATAAAGAATTATTGAGTTTTGTTTTACTGAAGTACGATTTAAGCAAAGCAGCCGAGTATTCGACAAAAAGTTTAAGCTTACAAATATCGGCATATTCGTCGAAGCTGGATCAAAATTGGAAGACATAAGGAGCGATTTTTGAATAAAAACTCGGGGTGGCTTTCGGGTCCAGACTTCACATTTGCAATAACGGTGGATTCGAAGTTGCCATCAGACCAACCAACCACTTCTTCAGGTAACCCCGGCCCCGGAAGACGAAAGAAGGACTTTGTTAGCTGCAGTGAAAAACCCAAACGGCGTCGAGGGGATGACCGCTTGCAATCTAGAAGTCCTGGTCCGGCAACAGAAATGTTGCTAACATTATAAAACAATATCCGGCAAAAAGATGACATGTGAGCCAGATGCAAGATGCTTGAGCAATGTAGAAGCTTTAGCATACTACCTAGATAGCAAGTCGACGACTTATGTGTACAAAACGACTCGGAAGTGGAGCATCAAGGCAGGCCATAAGGTTTATCCATCATTTTATAGTCTAAGAAAAGCTAAGGCATAATGCTATCCAAATGAAATTGATGTGGGTGAAACACGTGCGGAAATTAAAGTCCAGTCCGTATTAGATAAAAATGTTGAGCGTTTAGTTTTAGCAAATCAAGAAGTTTTTGTTAGTTTATTACCTACAAACTTGACGTATACTTTAATCAGAAGTGGGGTTGCGATGGAAGCTCTGGCCATAGCAAATATAAGCAAAAGTTTACATGCAGTTCTGACACTGATGAGTTTTTGTTTATATTTTCTTTCGTTCCTCTTCAATTACAGGATGAAAAAGGTAACATTGTTTGGCAGAATCCTCGACCTTCTTCTACCATGTATTGTCGTCCAATTAAATTTATTTTTTCTAAAGAAACAAAAGATTTTATTGTTTTTGATACGAACAAAGTTTTGGAGGATATAAATGCGTTGTTGCCAACAAAGTACATGCTCGAAGAATACGAAGTTTCCGTAAATCACAATATGTTTCTAACAATGATTGGCGGAAAAGTTTGCAATGCTTTGACTGAAACTTCTTCCGCACAAAAGTATTATATTTGTGTTGCCATTCCAAAAGATATGAATAATGAGTTACGGGACTTTACGCCTAACCGAGATAATCTTGGTTTTGGTTTGTCTACTCTCCATGCATGGATAAGATGTTTTGAATGCTTGCTTCACATAAGTTATCGCCTCGAAGTAAAAAATATCAGCTTAGGAATGAGGCAGATAAAGAGATTGTAAAGCTACGTTCCAACGGAATCCAGAATAAATTTAAAAGTGTACTTGGATTCATAGTAGATAAACCAAAACCAGGTTTCGGCAATACCAATGACGGCAACACTGCTCGTAGGTTTTTCGAAAATTCTGAGGCTAGTGTTGAGATTACGGGATTGGATGTAACGCTCATCAAAATATTTGACACTCTCCTTCGCGCATTAGCATCTGGGTCACAATATAAATATCCAAAGATTTGAAAAATGTGCGGTCGAGACTAAAAACTATACATAGATCTCTATCCATGGTTTAATATGCCTGTTACAGTTCATAAAATCTTAGTGCATAGTACTGATATTATAAAATCAGCAATTTTACCTATTGGTCAACTTTCTGAGGAAGCACAGGAAGCCCGTAACAAAGATTTGAGACGATTCAGGGATGATAACACACAAAAGCAGTCGCGTGAAGCCACGAATAGAGACCTTATGAATATGTTGCTTATAACATCGGATCCTTTAGTTAACAGTTTTAGGGAGATACCTAAGAAAAAATTTAAATGTCTGACTTCAGAAGTCTTAAATTTACTGTCCCCCGATAATGTTGAGGAGTCAAAAAATACCCCAGTTGTTTCAAGCTTTCACAGTAGTGTTGCTGATGCTCATGACTATTCCTCAAGTGACTCATCGAATGAAAGTGATGATAGCGAATAATAACATAATTATAAAAGATAACCTACCCTATAACTTTTTGTTGGATCAGGTTTTATTTAATTTAAATCTATTGTCTTTTCTACTTTGTATGATACTTTACTTTTAAGTTTTTGTAATAAGTAATTTTCACATAATTAATTTAATTATTTACATTGTTATTATTGTTATTGTAATTCACGTTTACATTCCTGACTGGTACTATAAAATAATTTTGTAAAAATTGTAGTGCCAGGATAAATACTCAAATAAATACAAAATATGTATGTACATATGTACAGTCACTCACATAAATAAGTATACACCCCTTTTTGGACAATTCTTACAATTTTCGCTTTCGCAAATTTATTTTAACTAATTTCCCATAAGAAAATTTGTCACGATCTATAACAAAAACTAAATAATATTTAAAAAATGTTTGAAAAATTCGACGAATTTTCATAAAAAATTTAAATTTTTTTTTCGGAATTTTCAGATTTTTTTTAGAGTATTGAGATTTTTAGTCCATTCAATTTAATTACAATAAAGTAATATTCTTAAGTCCTTTAAATTTTTTTGGATCTATATCACTTATTCACATGAGTTACTGTATATGAAATAAGCAAATGTATGCATATGAAGTAAAATTTTGGAAAAAAATAAAAAAAAGAACATATGGCTGAAAAAATGACGTAGTTGTAATAAATGACTGCATATGAAACGGAAAATCTCATAAAATAATTTTGTCCAGCTAGCTTGTTCTACACGAAACATTGTG
>JARSSU010030529.1:0-13280 GCA_029619165.1 Eurosta solidaginis | reverse complement strand
ATAGTCCGGGAGCCAGCGACAGTTTTGGGTTAGTGACCAAAAGTACAAAAGCTGAAAATTTGTCCTAAGCTTTATTTGGTATCACTAGTAAGTGAATGGACCACCAGCTCGCACGGTTCCGGGGGGTGTAGCTGCGGCAGCCTCCCACACACGTAAAATAACAATAAAAAAAAACTAATACCGCAAAAGCTGAAATTTTGTTAATATGTTTATTATGTTATAAATAAATGAAAAAACGTGTCCAGCCGAATTTAGAGTGGGGGATTATGCTCCAGCTTTTCACGTAAAGAAGTGAAAAATATGCGCTGAGTAAACTGATACTACAAAAGCTGAAATTTTGTAAACTAATAGTTAAATTAATAACTTAAACGAAAAAAACATCCAGCTTTAAATTTAGTGGGGGAAAAGTGTCCAGCTGATGCAGTGAAGGATGCTGCGCACGGGTATGCGCTCGGGCGCGTCGTATCTTTGACTGCATCGGCTGGACACTTTTCCCTCACTAAATATAAAGCTGGATATTTTTTTCGTTTAACTTATTTAGTCAACTATTGTATTACCAAATTTCAGCTCTTGCGGTATCAGATATCTATACTTTTCTCATTAAACACAGCGTGCCGTCCATGCAGTTATTGGATGATAGATACGTATAACTTTTCTGCTCTAAAGGAGGATAATAAAAAGTAGGTTTACTATTAATTACTTAAAAATGTATTATTTATTTACAAAAAGCATACTAAAATTCAAAATAAATATACATAGTGTGCTAATACGTGAATAGCTAATATTTTAAATTTCGCTTTCTTTCGGATTCATCGCCATCGTACTCATTATCGCTGTCATTATCACTGACAGCGATGTCGACCCGTGAAAGATCTTCGTCATAATCTGTAAACATATATAATAATAATATATTAAAAGATATAGATGATAATAGTATATAAACATTTAACACGCAAGAGCAAAATTTTAATTCAAATCTGATTATAAATTACAAAAAAAAGGTGACATGCTATCCAAAATTGTTACAAATATAACTCAGTTTTATTTTTAAATTAAAATTGTATGATAAAATTAAACAGAAAATAATCAAAAATTGAAACTGACAAATAATGAAATGAGAGAAAAATATATCAGTATTATTCTAACCTTCAGTACTTTTTTGGTCATCGCCATCATCGATAGTTATATCACCAAGGGTAGCGGTTAGCTGGTCACCCTCGAACCATTTAAAATTGAATTTTCCCTCATCTTCTTCCCATCCAAAATCAGTCGGATGTAATGCCGTTGGAACCTGAAGATGAGCATGTGCCCAAATATTTGCTATGTATGTTGTCCGCAGCAAATGTTGGTGCAGCTCAATTTTGCAGGGAGGCAGAGCTGATCCGTCGATATTATTCTTCGGTAACCGGAATATGTCATCGTTTTGTAAAACCTTGTACGTCTTCAAAAATGTTGCAACTCGTGCTTCATTGACTTTGTTGATTTTTTTGAATCCATACATACGACAAACATATTCTTCTATAATATCAAACGTATTCTGCAACTCGTCGTCAGGTGCGTTGCTTAGTTTGATAAAACTATCGATAAAACGTTCTGAGTTTTGTAAAATTTTATACGGCCGGCTTTTTCCTTTCTTGAAAAATGACGGGTTATAGTCGCAACCCGTCAATGCATGGAAAGCCGGCAGCGCGGCGCTTAATTTAGGGCCCAACGTTTCATACAACTTGCTAATGTTAATAAAGCGCTGATTATTACCGACTCCGGCTTCCATTGAAACTTTAACATCAGCGTTACTTAAGGCACTCATGTTAGAAAGCATTATAATGGCCACGTCATTATCCGAGCATCTTATCGTGACATGTGCGTCGTAATCTATTTGACAGGCGTGGAAAACTATCTTCGTATCCGCTTCTTCATGCGCTGGGCAGCTTAATAAAACATCGTGTGTCCTTTCTACATGGCCATTATTTACTTTATATTTATAGCACTGATCATAATTAATATAAATAGTTTTATTGCCAATGAAAGGTGCTGCGTGATCAAGTGTCCAGTGCTGTATAATAAAATTCACCAACGCCTCTTTAAAATTAGCGTTTTTCAAGTCGTTACTGAAATCAGAAGAACGTATTTGATCTGGTCCCTCGATGTGGAATTGTGTGACTTGCATTCCTCTTAAAGAATGTTCATTATCTTTGATTGAAGGAAAAATGTACCTATCAAAGGCGATTACTACAACTTCCGCATTATTAGAACAAAACATACTTAAAATTTTAGTAGATATGTTTCCGTAAGTTGCTGGAATTTCCCTCATCAAATGAAGCATAAAAAATCCATCGAACACCTTCACGTTAGAATGCTCCGGAGTATGCGGCTCAATCTGCTGCTCGAGTACTTTTAATAGAGCTGCCTTATTAGTTTTGCAAATAGATCCATCCATGTGACACATTGATAATGGCACTGGCGGTAGAGGATATATTAAAACTTTATCTATATCTAGAGATTTTTGCAAAGATATGCATAAAAATTGGCCAAACAAGTCACGTTGCATACGCAGTTCAACAACTTTTCCTGACACTGTCATTTTCTTTTTTTGCATATTGTCTGTAAAATTAAGCACTTTATTTTGTTTTATGGGTTTTTCAAATCTTTTTTCATCTTCTGCACATTGTGTAATAAAATTTTCTCGTTGTTCATTACCCATTGTTTCGACACTAAGTAAGAATCTTTCGATATATTCTTGTACCGTTTGACCTGTCGAAATATTAAATAAATAATTGTTATCTAAATCAGCAGCAAACGGATTAATGTTTTGTTTAATATTATCAATAAAATTACTAAGCTGTTTAGAATTTTTAGTTATTCTGCTCGGCTGCAAGTCGGCAGTGATATCCTGAACTTTTCTCAGCCCTGTCTGCTCCATCGTATGACTTATTATTGTAGATCTTAAAGTGTGACTTTTGCACCAACGCTGTCGAGCAGATATCGAATATGTCGTGTGACTCACACCTGTAAGCTTATTGGCAGCATCGGCATTTATTGTTTGCTCTAAAGTTAAATCAACGGGTTGTCTTGAGTTTGCTTTGTCAGTTCTCTTCACACCAAATGTTCCCAGTTCTAGATCCTTTTTTAATCCTGGATGAGTTTCATCAACTTTCAGCAGATTATCGTGGTACTTCACTAAGTATCTTGAGTAGTTTTGTTGATTAAAAGCAAAACACAAGTTGGCTATTTTAGGCAAGATAGATATAAAAAGTCACCCTGTTTTTGGCTTCTCTTTGCTTTTTTTCGCTGAGATTCTATTTTCATATTTTTTTCGGCATATCGCATGATAAAATATTAATTTTTCTTCTAACCACAAGTTATGCAATTTTTCAATAAACTGTACATCGTCTAAATCCATAGCGATTTGCTGTATATTCTCCAATGCCTTTTCCTTCTCTAATACATGCAATTGTTGCTCGTGGCCTTGATGTTTTTTCCTACTTTTATCACAAAAAATACAAGTAGGATTATTTGATACCTCTTGAGCAACTTCAGATACGTCAGCACCGTCATCTACAGTGTTATCGAGTGGATTAATGTCATCCTCGCCCCCATCGACATCGTCGCCTGCATCCACATTTTCGGGTTCAGCAGCAACCTCGCCTTCTCCTTGAACTGCAGCCCTCGCATGTACCGTCATGGACGCCTTCAGCAACGTCGTCGTTTGTAGCGAAATGCTCGCCTTCCACAGCACTATCGTGAATAAAAAAAATAATGAATAATGCATAATAGAAAAGAGTACGACTAAAAATATTAAAAAGACGCAAACGCTATGCGAAAAATATAAGTAAATACATTTTGCACAGCACAATTACACGCTAGCTATATAGCTATCTAGCTATATAGCCAACGAATATAGACTGCGTATAGAACAACACTCTGCATTGGCGCCAGGGTCACACTTTGAAATACATGTAGAGCCTATACTACACTATAGATGTGTACCAGGACTATACAGGAGAAACCTATAACGCACTATACCTGTGTACCAAGATTTCGTCCCTCGGTTTTAACCCGTGACTTTTCTTCTTTAAGAAGTCTATATTCGTTGATATAGCTGTATAGCTATATAGCTAGGTATATACCAAAAGTATATATTTCATTAAAAAATACTATTTGCAACAAAAATATAAGTACTTACTCTGTACTTGAAGATGAAGATGCCTGCTTTTTGGGATCATATCCTCGTTGTTTAGGCGGTAATGCTGTAAAACGGTTATGGCACTGGCTGTGGTATCTTTGAAAATTGTTCGGCTGTTCCGGCAACACAACGTTGGAGAAAGTCATATCACCGTCTTTCCGAATTTTTAATATCGATAAACACTTATTTAATTTGGCCGCATCAAAAAGATGTAATTTTCCGCTTTTTTTGGAGCAATATACACAAAAGGGATGTACGTTAGACATTGTGGCAGCTCCGATTTGAACAAGTTCAACGGTCGCACTGGATAGCTTGGCGTCACTCTGGCAAATTCGGAGCAGAGCGGGAGAGACAAAGACAGAGCATCCAAATTTTAGTAGGAGAGGGGATAGAGCCGGTTCACAGCTGTTCATCTGCTCGAATTCTATGCCGAATCTGAGGACGGTGTGGTGGGGAGAAAGGAGCCTTGAAATATTAGATACAATAGACTCACCGCTAATATTCGGTAAAACTGCCATATTCAATCTTGGCTCAGTATTATGCAAAGTGGCTTTGTATATATTTACTATTGGCACTCTTATGTCCCGCATATTTACTTTTTATGTTATGTATACATATTTAAATGTGTAAATATTTACTTTAAATTCAAAAACAGGTGAGTGAGTATAATAACTGTATGGACTGCACGCTGTGTTTAATGAGAAAAGTATAGATATTTGATACCGCAAGAGCTGAAATTTGGTAATACAATAGTTGACTAAATAAGTTAAACGAAAAAAATATCCAGCTTTATATTTAGTGAGGGAAAAGTGTCCAGCCGATGCAGTCAAAGATACGACGCGCCCGAGCGCATACCCGTGCGCAGCATCCTTCACTGCATCAGCTGGACACTTTTCCCCCACTAAATTTAAAGCTGGATGTTTTTTTCGTTTAAGTTATTAATTTAACTATTAGTTTACAAAATTTCAGCTTTTGTAGTATCAGTTTACTCAGCGCATATTTTTCACTTCTTTACGTGAAAAGCTGGAGCATAATCCCCCACTCTAAATTCGGCTGGACACGTTTTTTCATTTATTTATAACATAATAAACATATTAACAAAATTTCAGCTTTTGCGGTATTAGTTTTTTTTTATTGTTATTTTACGTGTGTGGGAGGCTGCCGCAGCTACACCCCCCGGAACCGTGCGAGCTGGTGGCCCATTCACTTACTAGTGATACCAAATAAAGCTTAGGACAAATTTTCAGCTTTTGTAAAATGACTAACCCTAAACTGTCGCTGGCTCCCGGACTAATAGACTTTGAGAAAGCTTTCGATCGCATAGGCGCGCATATTGTCTTACGAGAGCTAAAACGGTGGGAAATCGGCAAAAAAATATTTAATATTGTAAAAAACTTTCTCCTTAACCGTAAATTTTTCACTAGCGTCAATAACCACAAATCCAATATCCACCAGCTCTTCAACGGCATCCCACAAGGCTCGCCCTTATCGGTGATTTTATTCACCATTGCATTTAATGAACTAAGCTCCATTATATCATCATTCTCCCCTGTCAATCATTTCATCTACACAGATGACGTCTTCATATTTTCCGATCTGAAGGATCTAAGCCGCATGAAAGCTGTCTTCTCAGATATATTAAACAATATTTCTAGCTGGGGTGAGTCCTCAGGTGCCAAAATATCGATAAGCAAATCCTCAACCTTTCATATTTGTAGAAAGCATAAGTGTTCCTTTCCCAGTCTTTCCTTCCTTAACACCCCCATCCCTCATTCGAACACCCTTAGAATCTTAGGCATAATCTTTGATAAAAAACTTACTTTTAAGCAACACTGTAATAACCTTAGACTTAATCTAATGTCTAGACTGAATATTATCAAATATTTAACTTCCAAAAACTGTTTAATACATACTAATGTACTCATCAATGTAACTAAAGCACTTATGTTATCCAAAATCGATTTCGGGCTTCCCGTATATGGACACTGCGCCAAAACAAACCTAAAGGTCATCGATCCTCCATATCATACAGCTGTTAGAAGAAGCTTACGTGCCTTCCCCACCTCTCCAACTAGAGCTATACTAGCGGAAGGCGGACTACCCCAAATAACTGAAAGAACTCTAAGCAGCACCGTGAGACTAATACCAACACTACTCCTTAGGAAAAACAAGCTCATCTTACAACTGGTCAATGAAAGTTTAAAAGACCTCAACCGCTGGGGGGTTAAGTCAACAATCGGACGTTGTATAGCATTAGCAAAGGAACTGGACATCATTAATCCATCGACTCCGGTTTCAATTGACAAAAACCCCGACTGGCACATACCGAGAAACTCTTTCATAAACAGGCTGCTTTCATACAACAAAAGCTCAACTAGTAACAGCGAATATCTCCAACATTTCCATGAAACAACCGATCCGTATAAAACTGAATGGGAGATCCTATATACTGACGGCTCGAAATCTAGCACCAGTACTACATTTGCAGTTGCAAACGAACTTGGTGACACAGTTATTATCGGTGCCCTCCCTACATACTGCTCTGTATTCACTGCCGAAGCCGCATCATTGCACGAAGCAGTAAAATTCGCTTCTAATACAATATCCAAATATGTCATATGCACCGACAGCCAGTCAACGATCAAGGCTCTGCTAAACGGGAACAACGACGACGTGCTGATTAAAAAAATTAGGAAGCTAATCTACGAAAATACTGGCAACCTAAAAATAATGTGGATACCAGGTCACGCAGGCATCAAAGGTAACGAAATAGCGGATGGTAAAGCGAAGCTAGCTGCTAAACAACCACTGCATCTCTTCGACCACGTAACGGCCCTAGACCTTCTTAAAGCGGGGAACGCCTATACCCGCACGAAATTTGCAAATGAATGGACAAATTTCCAACATCGCTACAAACACTTTAATCCAACTGGAGCAAAACCTATCTATCCATCCGATTGCTCCTGTTACAAGCAATAACTTTATGTACGCCTTAGGATAGGCCATACTACTATGACACACAACCATCTTCTCAAGGGCACTGCTGAACCACCATGCACATTTTGCAACGCTCCATCCGTAACTGTTGCGCATATAATCGACGACTGTCCTGGACTTGCTTCTCATAGAAAAATTGTCTTTGGAGATACTAAACCATCAAACTACCGTAAATCGACCACTTTGGATAACATATGTGCAATTTTCAAATTTTTCCAAATAGCCAACATTAAAGATATTTAAATTAAGTATACATATCCAACAAAGTACCAATATTAATATAGTAAAACTCATGTACAATAGATTAGTTTAAAATAGAGCCGATGGCCCTGGCAGCCAGTGCTTTACACAGTGTAATAACTATTTATAGTTGTTTCTCTTTAAATAAATAAAATAAAAAAATAAAATATTTTTTTTTGTATTCCTAGTAAATATATTCAAGTAAAACGTAAACTTTTAAATCTATAGTAAATCATACTCATTACAGAAATTGTTTTACATTTAACGTTTGTGTTGTTTTTTTTTCTTCTTGCTTCTAAATTATTTAAACTTCTTTAACTTTACTTTGCGCTACGTTTACATTTTTAACTTTGCAACAAGTGGATGCTGCTTGCTCTCTTTAATTTAGGTATATGTATGTATGTATTACGTGTTAAGATTTTATACCAGTGTTGTAGCCTTAAGTATGAATATGTTTGTATATTAATAACTATATGTTGTTGCGGAGTCAAAAATGAAAGAAAAAGGTTGAGAGTACAAATACGTATATTTTGTCAGTATCGGAACGAACTCACCGCTTTAAACGTAGATATTTGTTGTCGTAATCGGGATGGCAGCAGGCCTATGTTCGTGGCCTTGCTGTTGTTGTTGTAGCTGGTATTGTTACGGCTGGTATTGTTGTAGCTGGTATTGTTGTAGCTGGTATTGTTGTAGCTGGTATGGTTGTAGCTGATATTGTTGCGGCTGGTGTTGTTGTCTGTGGTGCCGCCTGTTGTTACTGTTGACAGTAGTTGCGGCAGGCTTATGTTCGGCGGCCCTGCTACGTTCGTTGCAACTGGTGGTGGTGGTACATCTGGCGGTTGTTGCGCTCGTGGTTGCGCTATCGAAGGGGTTGTGGTTGTACTGACGATGGTGATTGCTCGTTGTAATAGTAGGCGCTGTTGGTGGTGGTTGGCGTGTTGTAATGGTTGTGGTTGCTCTGGCGATGATGGTTGGCGCGTTTGGTTGGCGCTGTTGAAATGGTTGTGGTAAGTATGTGCCTTATCAACAATGATTGTGTCGCATTGATTTTGATAGCCAACGGGAGGATTGGTTCTACGCCCCAGATCCCAATTGACACCTACTGTTTTCAGGCGATGTATAGATTTAGGGCGTCTGGATTTCAGGCATGGCGCGACGGGGACGAAGCTTGATAGGTCGAATGCCTCGATATAATGGACGAATTCTTATCAAAATAGGTTCGCATGTCCAGGTTGCCGATTAAAATTATTTAAGTGATCCTCGAAAATATCTTCTTCGTACGGTCACCCTTGCCCAGCTTTTGCAAAATGCTTTTACCAACTTGTAGCCAAATAAGTGAACCACACAAGAATTGGAAAACGGTAGTGCCTACGTTGTTTCATCAGCTTGTAGCAAAATGAGTGAGTCACGTATGAAATTGAAAAATTGTAGTGCATGCGATGTCTCATCAGCTTGTAACAAAATGTGTGAATCAATATGAAATTGAAAAATTGTAGTGCATGCGTGGTTTCATCAGCTTCTAGCAAAATCAGTGGGTCACGTATGAAATTGAAAAATTGTAGTGCATGCGATGTCTCATCAGCTTGTAACAAAATGTGTGAATCAATATGAAATTGAAAAATTGCAGTTGCACATCACTTGTTTGTGCAGATCACCATAACCATGGAAGCGCACCATCCATGTCTTGATCAAATCCACCATTTATTCGTGAAATTATTTTATCATTCTCAGCATAATCTTTCTATGTGTTAGATTGCTGTTTCCAATGCCACTTACATGCAAAAAAAATTAGATTGACCACTTAATTGCACCTTACTTGAATTTTTGCCTCAGCATTGGCAGTACCAGGAAAAAAATCAACCTCTCTCGAGTCCAATCCAGCAGAAAAAGGAAAAAACCAAGCCCGCTTCCTTATATGGTTCCGCTATCTAGATCCACCGATCAATCGATACTTCGATGTTTTTATCGGTTCGTTCAACCCACGTGTTGGCTCATGTCCCTGTCACACATACCATGTTCCAATTTTAAAGTCGTCGTGTTGATGATAGGCGTATGGGATTTAGGGGAAGCAACTTTTGTGTCGTGAGAGAATAATAACTACCAAGGTGTTGATTATGTTTTACTTTTGCCATTTCTTTGTGGCAATCTTTATACCAGTGAAAATACAAAAAAAACACAGAACCAGCTGATGAGAAGAATTACCCAGCAAAGTGTTTAACCACCCCAGGCAACCATGAGTGAGGGTGGATCCTAGCCCTTTTCCTATCCTCAGCCAACTGGTACGTTCCAAGGGTGACTCTCCCAAGTGGACCATAACAAGTACTCACTAACAGCTTCCATTTTATACCCATAATGTAAAAACACATCCTAAGGTTTTTCTGATCCACGTTTTGAGCAATATCTCGAGACCCTAGTCACCCAGATGTATGAAAATTACCCTCTGCTAAAGAACTCATCAAAAGCACTCATTTGATATCCATATTGTATAAACACATCCTAGGAGTATCTGGGTAGCACGTTTTGGGCAATATCTCGAGACCCTATTCACCCAGATGTACGAAAATTACCCTCTGCTAAAGAACTCATCAATAGCTTTCATTTGATATCCATATGGTATAAACACATTCTAGGAGTATCTGGGTCCACGTTTTGGCCTATATCTGGAGACCCTAGCCACCCAGGGGTACGAAAAATTATTATGTACTATACCACTCATCAACAGCGTTCATTTGATATCCATATTGTATAAACCCATTCTTGGGGTACCCGGGTCCACACTTTGGCCTATATTTCGAGACCTTAGTCATGTAGGTGTACGAAAAGTACCCCACATTAAAGTACTAATCAAAAGCTTCCATCTGATACCCATATTATACAAACACATCCTAGGGTTATCCGGGTTTACGTTTTGACCTATATATCAAGACCCTAGAAATTAAAAAAAATTTTTTTGCCAAAATCCTGCCCCTATTTGATCCCAATAATATGAAAAAAGAACGAATAAAATTGGCCTCGTATCGCCCCAAAACATGGAGGAACGAACATCATTTCATTTTTATATAAAACTTCTAAGTAAAAATTCGAAATTTAAGGTTAATTCTTACCGACGCACAATAAACATTTATAACTACACTAGCAACCCGCACCTTGTTTCACATAGGTTGCAATGTTTAAAAATAGTAATTTATTGTTGCATTTTGAATTAATGGTTCAATTAAAAAATAAAGATAATTCATAAAAAAATAAAGTATTAACTGTTCATATTCAGTTAGTTTTTATTTTCTATCTTATAAAATTTCATTGTATACAATGTTTTCAGCTTTCCTATCAGGAGCCAAAAACATATACATTATCTTTTTTTGTTACACGGGATAGAGCTACATATAATTGCCCATGTGTGAAACATTGAGCTCTTAGGCCCAAACCGGCTACCTTAAGTGTTTGTCCTTGAGCCCTATTTATTGTTATTGCAAAACATAATTTGACTGGAAAGTAACCGTTTAAATTGAAATAGGAGGTCTGTTGGTACTATCGGGATTTTTGGAATCAAGACGTTTTCTCCAGCACCAGAACCAATCAAAATTGAACACTTAATCAAACCTTATTATGAAAAGCTCGGCTCAAAACTTATTTAAATCGTAACAATAAATTATTATTAAAATATTAATATTCATGGCTGAAAGTTAAGGAAAAATGATCTTAATTAATTGTTTTCATTTCCTCTCCTTTCCTTTCTTTTCTCTTTTCCTATTTCCCTTTCCTTTCCTTTCCCTTCCCTTCCTTTCATTTTCTTTCCATCTTCCCATTCCTTCCTTTCTTTTCATGTCCTCTCCTATTCTTTCCTTTCTCCTCCTCTTTTCTCCTATCCTTTCCTTTTTTGTTTTCTTTCCTTTTCTTTCATTTCCTGCCCTTTCTTTCGCTGTCCGGCCCTGTCTTCTCCCTTCCTTTCCACCCTGTAACTTCCTCTCCTTTCATTTCCTTTCCTCTCCTTTCCTCTTCTTTCCTTTCCTTTCCGTTCCTTTCCTCTCCTTTTCCTTTTTTTGTCCTTTCAAAAAGTTCACCGAAAAATTATACCAAATAATAAAGAAAATAGCACTGTATGGTACCGTATGGTACTTACCTTTGCAAAAATATTGATAAAAAAATATTGAAAAAAAAACTCACTTTTGTTTTGATTTTACAGCTTAAACAACTTACGTACAAATTTTAATAAGAAAATTCGTGAAAACTGACTGTTCTTTTTAAAATAACTCCTTTAAGTCTGCCATAAAAAACATTAAAAATGGATAATCATTTAATTTATCTTCACGATCAGCATACAAATTAGCATAAACAAGTAAAGGTGTCTAAGTGTGGGTGTAACCGAATATTATATACTCAGCGTGAGCTTCAATTGTACATTTAATTTCAGATAAATTACTTTTCTATATAACACGTGGCACCGCCCATTTAAAAAAAATATCCCTCCATTTCCTCTTACAATAAAAGTTATAGCTTATTATTTTCGTCTAAGACCCTTTTAAAAATCGTTTATATTAAAGTGGGGGTGGTCTTTAACCGATCTCGTCCATTTTACCTAGAAATATTTCCTGCTAAAGGAAAAATTCGTGTACCCAATTTTATTACGATCTGTTAGTTTTTCTCCGAGTTATGGCTTCCGAAACATAGAAAATTGCTTAGTCATAAAAGGGGCGGTGCCACGCCCATTTTTTAAAATTTGAGTTTTTCTTAATTATTGTTATAAATCCACTTGGAAATGAAATGCCATTGTTATAAAGCTCTTTTTTTGCAAAGATATCCTTAACCGATTTCGTAAATTTTTCTTCAAAGCATACCTCATAGTAAAGGCAACCTCTCTGCCGAATTTTGTTAAGATAGGTTTAACGATTTTTGATTTATGATTAATAATATTTGTAAAATTGATTTTATCATAAGTGGGCGGTGCCACGCCCGCTTTAACAAATCTTTTTAAATTTTATCAATGGTCTGAATATCAGTCCATATGTCAAATTTCAACAGTCTAGGTGCATTATTTACTAAATAATCAGGTTTTTGTGTTTTCCAAAATGTTATATATTATGACGAATATTAGCAACACTAAGGGATACTATCATCTCTAAGCCGATACTAAGCAGTGACTTGTATGCACATCAACAAATCAATCATTATGTCTACCCATATGTCCATACAAGCAGCGGAAAGAAACGCACAAACACATGCATATATCTGAGATACTCCCAAAAGTAGGCAATCATCGGTGGAAAAATCATTATGTCTACACATATGTACGTACACGCAGCAGATAGAAACGCACAAATACATGAATATATCTTGGCTGAGCTGCTCACAAAAGTAGGCAATCATTTGTGCAAGTATCACTCACATATACACGCGCATATGAGAAACGTGCATCTGCAGCTATAGCTGGTAATTTTATACCTGGTAAACAAAGAGTAAATTCTAGAAACGCCGAGAAATATGCAAACGAGGAAACCGAAGAATATAAAAGCAACACCAGCTGAGGCATGGCAATCAGTTTGATTTAAGCACGCTAGCTGTTGAGAAGTAGAAGGGTTTTGTGAAGTACTTTAATAAAGACCATTTTGCATTATTGAATATTGGAGTTATTTATTCAACTGTTTAGTAATTCGAACGTTAGCAGAAGGTTGCAAATAAGCGGAATTGCCCTAAATTAGTTACGACTGGTGTCAGAAGGGGAATCGTTGAATAAATGTTACGTGGCTGACTGTTTGGGTGGTGAGGAGCGGCGGCAAGCAGGTATGCTTGCGGGCCCAGGCTAGCTCGTCTTGGGCGGGATATTGCACCACCGACCTCACCCGCAGCCACATGAACAAAATTG
>JARSSU010030528.1:0-32645 GCA_029619165.1 Eurosta solidaginis | reverse complement strand
AAAAAAACAGCAACGTGGGGCTATCTTTTACAAGTGAACGGCTGGCTTTTTTCTGCTGCTGCTTTATTTTCGCCTTGCTTGCTCCTTTGCTTTTGCGCCTGGTTGCTGCTTTTTTTAATTAAAATATTTACATACAAATATATATATGTTTGCTGGGGAATATATTACCAGCCAAACTTTTACTACCTACAATACATATTTTGTTATTATTTCAATATTTTATGTAGGTAGGTATGCAAGGGAAGAAAAGCTTGTTTTTTTTTACATAAATATATGTAAAATATAATATTATAGGTAAACAAAATGCTGGTTTGACCTACCTTTACCAAAAATCAACTTTTTTGACTTACAAACAAGCCTATCAAACAATGCTGATAACCAAACTGAAAGCCCTGAAAAATAACGCCAAACGCAAAATTTTCCGGCCCCAAACTAAAAAAAATAAAAAAAACAAACACGCGCAGCACCACCCATACGCTTTTGCACGCAACCACCGTTGAAAACATACGAGGTTCATTGTGTTATTGTGCCTCTTTTTGCGATGGAGCCTACGGCAGTTAGGGAGTAGTTAGTGGGGATTGCGAAAAATGCAACATAGATATACATTATACATATAGGCTATATAGAAGCATAATGTAAGCTTCATACTTTGCATATAATGAAATATTTTAATTCTATATATGTAGTTATTAGTTTATTTGGCTTAATGCTTTACACTACATACTATTTATCCGTTTTTCGTTTTTTTTTGTGATCGTGAAATAGAGAATGGAGAGAATGGGGGGTAAAAGGGGGAAAAAGAGTGGAAGGAGAAAGAAAAAAAAAGGAGAGGGGGGGGGGGGGGGGGGGGGGGGGGGGGGGGGGAAGGGGGGAAGAAAAAAGGGGAAGAAAAAGAAAGAAAAGAAAATCATAAGGGAAAGGGGAAAAAGAAAGAAGAAGAACAGAAAAAAGAAAGGAATGAGAGGGATAAAAGGAAAGAAAAAAAGAAAAGAAAAAAAAAAAAGAAAAAAAAATGGAAAAAAAAGGAAAGGAGAGGAAAAAGAAAAAAAAAGAGGAAAAAAGAAAAAAGAGAGAAAAAAAAAAGAAAAAAAAAAAAAAAAGAAAAAGAAAAAAAAAGAGTAAGAAAAGAGAAAGGGGGGGGGGGGGGGGGGGTGGTTGTTGAAAAAAATGTGAAAAAAAAAAGGTGCAAAAAAAAATTAAAAATTTATTTAAATGGAAAAAAAAAAAACCTGCCTAGCAGTTGGCTTAACAAGTCAAAGCAAATGATGATAAAGTTAAGTAGTAAGAAGAGTGGTGTGTGTTTTGTTGTTTGGTGGTGTGTGTTTGTGTGGTTTTTTGTTGTGTGGTGGTACTTACAAGCTTACATAGATATGTACATACATATGTACATAAAAACCTGTACATTGTGGCATGCAATGTTGCAAGTGCAAAATCGGGTAGCAGCAGCCATAGCATAGTGAGACGACAGAGCTACTAAAGTATTTATGATGTTTTATTGTAGCTTAATGACAGTGGCACTGACTATGAAGCTATATCTTTGGCTTTGGCACTGGCAGAGTGGCAGTCAGTGTGCCCAACGGCAAACAATGCAAATCATTCAAGCTGGTATATGATAAGTATGCACAAATAAATATGCTGCATACATATATACAAAGACATATATGCATATCTACATACACTTACTGCTACTTGTGTATGCATGTAGGATTGTATTTGCATACAATGCAAAATCTTGTCTTGTAAACGACCTTACTAGTGTTAATTACCGATTGTAACTAGTTATCCAATTGTATTTTTCCATGTAATTTCAATATCCGGATGTTTAAATGACACGCACAAGCAGTGGGGGACATAAAGTCAACGGCCATATAAGGTCAATTGATGTTATGACCACTACGAATGACCTCCAGGCCAAACTTCATCTTATGGCGACGTTAAATGACCAGAAGGTGAGTTAACTTTTTGGCCTCTTTTTAAATATGATTGTAATGGCCATTTAAGAAATTTCCATTTGACCTTATGACCATTTTCTATACTAGGGGTGGTTAGGTGCCAGATTTGAGGCAGGTATAAGAAAGGTGCTAGAAAAACTTTTGGAATTGCCAAGGGGATGGAGTTATACTATAAACATAAGTCCTGGTATTTAATTGGCGTGGTTTTTTCCGTTCGATCGGCAAACAAATTCTCGTAACACTTTGGAAAATTCAGCATATGGGAGGTCTTATTGACCGCTCAGTTCAGCGTAACCTAGATCTAACCATTTCGGAAAGAAGTCCAGAACTATATTTTTTACAGGAATCGATACAATACAAAGGCAAAGGACTCCGCAGGTTGAAAGTTAAAGTTGAAATAGGAGTGATACCAGAATATAGGAAACGAAGCACCGTAAGCTGAGATTCAGATAAAAAATCGCAGGAATTTCCATAACGCCTGTGTGCTCATTATATTAAAAAATCCTCGCCGCAATGATTTGTAAACTGCTTTTAACGACTGAAATTAAACCCGAAAATTAGGAGGACAGCGCCTCAGGTCGAAAATTGAGAAACATCAAGGCAATTTTTCTCAAATTTTAGCTTGCTTTTTATGACTAATGGATGGCTGCACGTGGTAGACGTGCTTACTCGCCGAGCAACACCAAATATTTTTTATTCATCTCGTAGCAGTGAGTGTTCTGAAAAACACTCAGTGTTGCCTCTGAAAAACAAGAGTCTCACAACGTGAAAACACTTATCTGCTTGCAACTGCTGCTCGAGGTGTCATAAAAAATTATCATAGTTTCGTGTCTGGCCAACTTGTAGGAAAAATTAAAAAAGTGAGTAGACGACGCAAATTGGAGAGAGAAAGTCTTAGGCCGAAACCACCTCGGACGTTTAAATCGTACTGTGTTAGTGAGTAAATTCTTATGTCAAGAGGAGTCTTCGGTAGGACTGTTCTTAATCCGAGTTTTTCTTAAGATATGAAGATCAGAGATATAAAAGTAAAGGCGTTGAGCTTTCTCTTTTTTATTTTTTTATGATACTCGAATTTCTGTAAATCACACATATATGTTCGGACATTTATCTTATGGCCTTTATGAGTGTACCAAAAACGGTCATTGACCATATGTCACACCTCCTGCATAGAGCATACTATTGTCGAAATTAGAACAAAATTTTTGAAACAATTATACTCTAATGTTTACATGCTTCACTATATGTGTGTCTGATATAGTCTGCAACGCTCTCAGTCATGGGTACAGATAATTTAAAACAAATGTACGTCATACACAGAACCGGTACCCGTATATTTCAGTGTGTACTGGATATGTTTGCTGCGCTTTGGTTGGTGGTTTTTAATAAAAACGTGCGTATTTTGTTTGATTCGCTCTATAGAAAATGTATTCGCATTAAAAGGTATTTGGCCTCTATTCACTAGTCTACACCTTTTACGGCTCAATCTCCTCAATCTCTTCCCCATCCTTCTTCTTCCATACTCCTACAGCTATGTCCCCTTGGTACTTATCATCAAGTTATTGTACTACTCCCCTCCGTTTCTTTTAAACCGACAATGTGTAATTAACTCAACACCTTTTTCCAGACATCTGCTCTATCTGCCGCGTCCTTCGGAAATTGTTTTATTATATCAATTAATCTTGAATTCAAAACAGTAACTTTCAAAATCAATCTATAGACGAAACCACCCTTCGTTTCTACTCCTCCAAGCTACGTCGCATGAACTACTCATACATTATGTATTGGTCCATCGGTACTTTTGGTTTTTGTGAGCCTCTGATTTTTAAGTAGCGTCCGACAGCATAAATAGCGAGACCCGTATCTCTCATCGTTTCATCACTCTTCCCCACTACTCTTAGCTATGGCGCTGAACTATATGAAATTTTGTGTATATAGTCATTGATGTCCTGTTGAATGATCTGTGCATCCTTCGCTAACTTGCATTGTTGCAATACGTCAATATTGAAATCATATCTTATGGCGAATGGTAAAAATAGCCACTCTCACCACGCGTCCCTCAAACTATTTCTATACACTCAAAATGTCTAGTAATCCTCACTATCAAAAAGTGTTGCTGTTAGAACTTTGTATTTTTTGGACTAGTTTCATGAGAGCCCCTAGAATTTTTTCTGCCAAGTTTGACGTTTCACTGCAGGGTTGCTGCACTATTTGTTAGAATGTACTATGTGCAAAGTGCATCGTTCGCCTTACTGGTGCATGAGACTTTTGAAAGGGCCTGCCTATTTATTATTCACAAAGTCTTGATATATACACAAATATTGTGTATGTATAATGTTTTGCATACACTGGCGGCCAAAGTAATAGCCAACAATCCAAGGTTGACTGTTGCCATTTTTTTAGTATTAGTAAAAACTACTAGCAATAACATGTTAGGATAGTTCGTGAAAAAATTACACACTTCTATGGAGGAAAGTGTAAAACAACCATCGCAAAAAAATGTCAAAAATAAATGCGACTTCGAGAGACCTACAACTTGTATTTGTAAGACTTGTTGATTGGCTACAAAACTGAATACGCAAAAAAATCAAAGAACTCCAAATACAAAGTTCGAAGTTTTCCGTGAAATTTTCTCGAATTTCTATGAACACCAGTGCTCGAAATTGGTTTGCATAGTTTCAGTTACAACAATGCATAGAAGGTTTTTCTTAAAATATTGGAAATAAAAAGAAGAATTTATTTTATGAATTTAATAAAAAATGCACTGTTATCGTTCGCTGCTGTATGTTAATATACATCATATACGCATACATCAAAAAAACTTTTGCCATCTCAAAAAATGAGACTGTCAGAGCTTTTCAAATTCTATACAAAGTGCAACTACATATTTAGATATAGATTACAATACAAAATCCTATTCCTCGTCTCCTTGATCACCGCTGAAAACCACTGATTTGTACATACATTTCATTACTCTTACCTTTCAAATTATTATAAATATATCTACAAACATACTGTGGCACAGCAAAACCAACGCGCAATGTGTTGCATCTCAGTTATGACTGTTGCATGTCATGAACAACGCATACATACACCCATATGGAGATACATATATACAACTCAAGCGGAGTATTATGTAAATGTGCTTTTGCCGCTCAAATTGGGCCGTTTAGGGCGTAGCTGAGCCCACTAAGTTAGTTTGGGTAGTGGGCAGTTGTTAACTCACCACTGCCTTAGTTTAGCGTGGCTATGTACAAGAGTAGAGTTAGGTATAGGGTGGGTCGAAGAATGGCACAAGGCAAGCCGGTATTGTGTTAGCATCCAATGGAGTACCCAGGCAACAGGCAAACTCTGAGTCGTGCCGCTCAATTATTGGACATTACTCATATAGATGTTGAGACAAAAGGAGGGTACTAAGCTATAATATGAAGCGGATTATTTTAATTTCTTTTTAATATATGGTTTAGGAAAGAAGCCTTACAACGTGACGCGGTTGATGTTTAATGATGACGAAGCTAAACTTTGCCTGAATTTTATTAGTTCAACCTATTACTACATGATAGAGACTAATTATACATTATGTGCCTTAACGGACGTTTGCTTCATATCACGAACGGCGACAAATTTGTATATCTAACTCATTTAGCTTATTTGGCATTATTAGTATTATTATAGGCTGAAGCACTGAGACCTTTGTGCAGATCTATTGTGCATGACCTTTAGCCTAATTTTGTATGTGAAGGGCTTTTGATGTATCTAAGTACCTCCGCAGGTTTTTCACTCCATACCCACATAGGACATAAGAGTCACAACACCTAGATGGGGAGAGTCACTGCCTTGCCAGAGCGATGCATTCGCAGAGAATGAGAACCGCGATTCATCCTCCAGCTCACAGAAACGACAAATTTGAGTATCGGATAGGTTTAACTTACTTCGGTGATATCGTAGACCACAGTGTCCGGTATAGTACCCAGTGAGAGTTCTATAGGTCCTCCCTGCTTAGATTAATGAGTTTGGCTGATACGTTCGTTGCCGGAAGTATAAACAGTTTGGCCTGTCTTTGCCCTGAGCAGTCATTCCAGTGACGTCTGAATTGTTTTGTTTCCCAGATACTTATGGTTTTCCCTGTGTGTGACCAGATCTCTGAGTCAGGGTCATTATAAGGATTCCCTGTGCCACAGTGGGTCCTGTCCACATGGACACTTCAAAGCTCCGTGAGATTCTGAGCTTATAGGACATTACGACTAGATACAAAATTGTGTGCTTCATATTTATCTGTGATTTGATAACAGAATCAAAACTTTTCAATAATCATGATAGAGCAGCCTGTTTGGAAAATGTGGTCAGTCACTTCATAAACTTAATGTCCATCATGCTTGGAAGCCGATCATAAAAAAATTTTTTGTACTTTCACATAGTTGAGTTCCTAATGCATTTATCAAATAAAATGCGAAACAGATATGTATAAGATTCACGCCTCAAAACACCCTACTGCACAGTCACCCTATATTTATTTAATCCGCTATAATTTATACCATCAAGTAGAGATATTATCGAACAAGTCACCGTTAACAGCTTGATGATCCCACGAACCCGTTTCATGACAGGATCTCGCATTATTACGAATATTGACCTTAACAGCTTTAGGAGTCTTAGCCATGTCACCATCGCGCGACATCAGAAAACGCCCAAATAAAGAAGTATAAAAAGTTTAACTCGGGTAATCTTCCGGCTAGTGTAAGTCAGCGATGAGAGAGAGAGAAAGATGAAGCAGCCCTGAAAAGCTACCTTCAGAATATCGATTGTGGCATGATTAGTTTGTGCGGTTACACCGTTCTATTGGAGTCACATTTTTCAGTCCCGATTCAGCCAATTGAAGAAGTAACAATTCGCCGAAAATTGATCTCATTACTTCAAAAGCGTAAGCACAAATCACGCACCGAAATGTTACGTACAAGCACCTGTACGCATCTCTTCAGGTGGTACGAATATTTTGCGTGTAGTTGGTTGGTTTTTAATAAAACGACGTGCTTATTCATATAACCCTTGGTATTGCAATCAAAAAATCGTTGTGTTGTTATAATTTTTGTTGCCATACAATTCTTGTTATTGATATTTTTTAATGATTGTCGATTTTTGGTATTTTTTATACTCAGCGTGCTTTGCACACAGAGTATATTAACGTTGATTGGATAACGGTTGGTTGTACAGATATATAGGAATCGAGATAGATATAGACTTCCATATATCAAAATCATCAGTGTCGAAAAAAATATTTGATTGAGCCATGTCCGTCGTCCGTCCGTCTGTCCGTTAACACGATAACTTCAGTAAATATTGAGATACATTCACCAAATTTGGTACACGAGCTTATCTGGAACCAGAATAGATGGTATTGAAAATGAGCGAAATCGGATGATAATCACGCCCACTTTTATATATATAACATTTTGGAAACACACAAAAACCTGATTATTTAGTAAATAATACACTAGAATGTTGAAATTTGCGTGTGGGACTGATATTGAGACTTGATAAAAATGAAAAATATTTTAAAACGGGCGTGGAATCGCCACTTTGATAAAATCAATTTTATAAATATTATTAATCATAAAACAAAATCGTTAAAACTATCGTAACAAAATTCGGCAGAGAGGTTGCCTTTACTATAAGGAATGCTTTGAGGAAAAATTTACGAAATCGCTAAGGACCACGCCCACTTTTATACAAAAGATTTTAAAATGGTCGTTGACGAATAGAATAAGCTATATCTTTGCAAGAAAGAGCTTTATATAAATAGTGTATTTATTTCCCAAGTGGATTTATAACAATGAATATGAATAACTTCAAAGCTTAGAAAATGGGTCTGGCACCGCATTTAGAGTGAATGTGGGATAGATCGAGGTGTAAAAACGGGATATATCGCTGTTTCACATTTAAACTAGATCAAATCGATTCATACTATAAAAAGAGGATATAATAAGAAGAGGGCATACCAAATGAAACTTATTAAAGATAGACAATCATGGACATTCAGGCAAGGGGGCTGGGTGGATTCGTTAGCATATCATCTAATAATTAGCTAAGTCCACATTTTGTGCATACGTAACGGATTGATGGACTTCGATTAAATTTTGAACGACATAAAATTATATCGAATATTCTTGGACCATTTTAGGGCTATTTCGGGACTTCACGAACACTTCAAAATAATTTCAAGGATCATTACGAAACTGTGTTCGGTTGTAATTTGAGACAGTTACAGGATCACTTCTGATATATACATTATGCAACTGCCACGAATTCAGGATCATTACGAAAACTATTTCGGTGTAATTTGAGGACAGTTCCAGGATCACTTCCGATATATATATATTTTGCAACTGCCCCGAATCAGAATCGATTTGGAAAATCAGTTCACAATCACTTCGGGTTTACTTTAGGTATCACTTTGAGACTTGGGACGATACTATTCGAAACCATTTCTGGAGATTTACAGGATCATTTCAGAACAACGAGACTATTTTAGAGATTATTCGGGCCAATTTCAGCACCAATTAGGAACGATGTCAGTATCGCTTTGGTAATGTTTTAGATATCATTTCGGGAACTTCTGAATCATTTTGCGACTGTTTCGAAACAATTTTAGGAACATTACGGGATCACTTCTGAAAAAACATTGACCTTAACATAGCGTCATCTATTGAAACTTTTCAGATGTATTTCATTCTACAAGCCTCACACAGATACTTTAATTTGTATGTGTATATCGTTGCTGTTGTTTTAATAAACATTTCAATACTCTCTCAAATGTGTTTTTTCCATTTTTCAAATTCTAGGATAACAGATGCAACTGATGCTGTTGTAATTGTATATGTAAACATTACCATATGCCATTAACATCATTTACAACCAATTCAATGACGCTTAACCCATTACATCCACCTGTTTCATTCTCTTGTGTTTCTTACAACCGCTATCAAGCCAATTTTTGCAAATGTTACTTCACCCACGTCCGGTTGTTTGCATTTCTCTTGACATATACGTTTTGCACTTTATCGTTAATTTGCCAACTTTAAATGCTTTTTGTGCATTTTTAACTTGCACATCTATCATTAGTTGGTGATTGATATAGAGCGCGGCAAACTGATTTGATGGTTAATTTGTTGCAGAGTTGATTTATATTTATTGTGCCATTGCCAATTACGAGTACGATATGAATTTGTATGTAGTTGTTGTTCAGATATATAGCAATTTCGTCGTATCTGCAGACTTTTTCTTTTTCCAGCACAAGTATTTGTTGAACTTTAATTGCGATTTCTTGTTTGAATTTACCTTTAATTTTAGACTTTCCATCTATAATGAAATCAATACTTTTTAATTGGCTGTGCTTGTGTTGATGTACTGCATGGTAAGAATTTGCGTTTAAATAACTATTTTCATCTAGGGCCCCCATAATACTTTGCCAAGTAATATCATTTATGTGTTCTTTTCTAAAATAGAATTAATGTGCACATTAGGCTTTTTTTAAGTTTGACTACGAATAACGGAAAGCATTCAATGTACATTAACTTATAAAAAAGTCTACCTATGAAAAGGAAAAAGTTCCAAGGTGAAGTTAGAAGTAAAAAAATCTCAACTGCCTGAATAGAAGACCTCTCCAGTATTCTTAAAATTCGACATCATAAGTTATTTAGATGCAATATGTGGCTGCTATAAGTATATGCTCTATTACGATTCCAGAAATCTCATAAAATTAAAGTCTTGTAAACCTCAATATTTTTATAACTCAACATACGATACTGCAAGTTCAATGTTACTCCGAAACGATCTGCCCGCAAGTTCTTACTTCAGTGAAGTGTATGGAACAAGAATGATTTAAATTTTTTTGCAAACTGTGCGGGTGTGTTTATACTGTAGCAGACACATACAAATACTTCACTACTTATCACATAGCTTAAGATTTTCCCGTTCTTTGCCTATTCTAGTTTATATATGTGCCTGACTTATACGTTCGGTCGCCTTTAGTTCTAAACACTGGGCAGAATAATAATCACCACCAATATCAAACCGACTGCAGAGTGATATCACCTTATCTGCCCTATCTCAACTAAATATATCAAATTTTTTTTTGAGATCGCCCTTTCTCTGAATTTGTTAAAGAACGACCTATCACATGACATAGATAGGGCTTTTATGAAAAATATGCTGAGATAGGACATTCTGCAACCAAATTCAAAGAAACAAAATGCTGGAATTAGGCGTTCTTGAAAATATTTCACGTTATGGGTAAGTTTTCCTAAGTGTAACGAAGTATTCCATACATGCTCAAATGTAGATATGTTTCGCCATATTTGGTGCAGTCGTAAAAGATATATCATACGAATATGGGATAAGATTATCAAAGGGTTTGACGTGGTCAAATAAATATCTTGAATCGTCTTTAGAGAGCATATTTTAGTTACAATCTTCTATCACCGATGTGCAAAAACCCTTATTTTTAACAACTCGATTGTAAAAGATTACAAACTATTATACAAAGACCCTGAGCACTCTAAAAAATATAACTTAAAACTATAATAGTACTGATCTCGGCCAACAAATGCAATATTGTATAGAATAAAAAGCACAAAGCACTAAGTAGAGGCATGCCACAAAAACAACTACAAATAGGACGACAAATATACCCATATTATTTCAAAAGCATAAAATAAAACAAGAAAAAGAGTGCATAAAATATGTATATAGAAACAACATTGAAAACAGGCGCCACAAAGGCACAGGAATCGAAAAAATGCTACCGAACAAATAAACACTAGAAAATTACAAAGATGTGATGTAAATAAAATGCAGTTGACGTCAAAGATTTAACCAATGGAAAAAAACCTAGTCAAGTAAAAGGTAGACTTTTGTGAACCACACACACAAACATTTATATTGCGCGTGGGCGAACGGGCTGGGCTGGGAGTATACGAGAACCTACAAATGCCTTAAAGCGGCATCTTTTTACTCTTCTAAGTAAACAATACAGTAAAAAGTAAACCAAGTGCTAATAAGTAGAAAAAGAGTAAATCGAAAATAAAAACAAAAACAAGCAAATCGTGTTACAAGTAAACAAATAATATAGAAGGAACGTGTAAAAATCGACGAGGTGTAAGAAAAGCGGACATTTGAAAGCGACGATGATGACAAATATTGAATGGTCGCGACGCAGTTTATTCTTAAGTACTTAATACTAGTTATTTGTATACCTAAAGCGACACTAATAGTAGTAGAAAAATACTGCAGATGTGAATAGACGGTTAGTCAACGTGTCATGTAGCGTTGTTGACAGTTAACAGATGACAGAGTGAAGTACATGTCAGTGCAACGTAGAGTACTTACCTAGGTCAAGGTGTAAAGAGAATAGTTGGTACTTGAAAATTAAAGATAAAAAACTATTTGTAGATTTAAACTGATAGATTACCGTATACCGTGTATGATACCTTCGACTCTTAAGATATTTTTGTTATTGTTAAAACTATTAGTTTCTCTACGAAAAGTTTTAAAAATGCTATTGGTGTAACTTCGGTAAAATACATAACTTCTTATCAAGTCGACTATTTGAGTACAGGTTTATGCTTATAAGGAAATTCTATATTTTCTGAAATGATATTAAGCATGTAAATTAAGAATATAATCTCACCCTGATACCGAATTAAAATGTCTCCACATTCTAGATGAGTTTGACTTCGTATTCAAGGATAGCTAGAAGATACCACCTCAGCGAGTGAAGGGGCACAAGATATAGCCGTGATAAGGCATATCTGCTATAATAGGTGACTTAAATGCACATACTTTACAATTCGAGAATTCAAAGAATATCGTTCGTATGGTAGTACCAGATTCATATCCGGCAGAACACTGAATATATCTGTAGCACTCCCCTAAAACTTCTAACGTAGAGTTGTGTCATTGACGAACCATTTAATTTTTTTAACTAGTTCATCAATAGTGAAATCTCTAGTTCGTATTTTCAGATCAATGATTACATCACAGTCGCAGTATTCCCCAAACTGTATAGAAAGCTTAAGAGGAGAACTTGTTTCCTCTTATTACATTGTCCCACAATGGTGTCCTATTTATGTATGTTTTATATTTCTCCTTTATCGCTCATCGGAAAGTTACTTACGATTCCCACCTATATCAAAATTTCGATAGGTGGAGCGTGAATCAAGATATTTAGATAACTTGGTAAGACTTATGGAATCTGATGGAATTGTAGGTATCTTCTCAATGTTTCAAGTATAAATCTCATTGGGGCACAAAAGTCTATCGCAGGAAGACAAAGTTTAAAGTCTCGAGCTCAAGGGAAAGTTTCTTAAAATCGATTAAAGAATTTCCACTTTTGCAAACTAAAACTAATAGATGCTAGAATATGCTTCAGATAAAAATGTGTCATCTAGTCGGTGCTATGTGGACCGTAAGCTCAAATAAGAGAATAAGAAGTTAAAAAACGATTTCAGAAATCAAAATTTCCTCGGTGTATAGCTACTATACTCTTGGGGCAAAGTCTCCTCAAACATTTTATTTATCAAAGTATATGTTCCAGATCAAAAGTGATCGATCTATTCCATAGCTATCTGTCAATTGTCGAGATCTTATATTGAATAAGAAATCGCAAAAATGAATTACGATGCTCAGCAATGATTTGACCAAATTCGGAAACATTGTTGTTTTAAAAAGGGATAGAGTATTATCAATAAGAGACAAAAAGTTACCTGTTTTAAGACACTGGCTAGTTTTCTACTACTAATATACGTTTCCACCATACCCTAAAAACCCATATCGTCATCGGTTTTATGCAAAATATCTCTAGACAGCAGTGCAATTTTAATTTTTAGCTTTCGAATTATTGTTGCCAGCGTCAAAATGTGTCTCTCGTTACCAATTGTTTGAGCGTTTTTTAGACGCTGGCAAGCACAGTTTTTGGGCTAGGAAAAAATCTACCATTTACAAATCATACCAGGAGGTTAATAGACTCTATCTTCATAACATGCTTTGTTAACTAAAGCCAACTAAATTAGCGAAAACAGGTTCATATAGCAGGATACAATTGGTCTTTTGATATTTGTTGTTCAAGTTTCTGTTGAACGCGCCTAAAAATATTCCACACAATTTGTGTGTATACAAGGACTAGCAACAAAAAGGCAACAAGTAGAAACAAATTACAATGCGTGCGGGGAATTCAAAGGGCTGAGGTATCTACCTTAACACCAGTATGTAGGTGAACTGAGTTCAAAACTCAGCACTAGAAGAGCTAGCTGATGAAGAATTAAATTTTTCCTTAACATCAATAGATACAAATTTTCATTAAAAAACCTTATTTTTAAAGCAAAAACATACAAAACCACATACATATTAAACCAATCATTAACCGACAAAGTATTACAATGTAAACACAGTCGAGCAGTCAACAATGAGCATCTGCTTGAATGACATCAACAACAACTACTAGTAAAAATAGTAATGAATACCAGAATATAAAGAAAACAAATGACAGCTATGCTAGCGCTAATAAGAGGTTTACAGCAATTTGACAGCAAAAATAACAACGACAACAAGACGAAAAATAAGAACAAGAAAATTTAGTAGTAAACAAAACTGGTGATCAAAAGCGCTGATGAGCCACAGAGTCAAAGTAAAAAAACAATTTCGCAAAATAAACAGTAGAATGCAAACGCCGGAAAATGAGATGCAAAAAGTGGCAACATTATTTAAGAAGAGGTATGAATGCTGCAATCAAAAAAAAATGAAGCACGAAAGTATGTATATCGATATACATTTCATAGCACAAAGGTAAAACAAGTATACATCAAAAATTAAAAGTGAGCGAAGGTGCAATGGCAAACTAGAAGCGCAACAATTGCAAAATGTGTATGCAACACACGAATACAACACTGGGAGTGTATTAAATGGTAGGTAAATATCAATTATTGCAACGAAACTTACGAGAACCGCAAGATGGCAGTGACAGTGTGACATTAGATTACATGTTTTGCAGGAGTGAAGCTCACAAATGAAAACAAATTTATACACTGAAAAAGGAAAGAAAAAACAACGACACGATGGAGAGTATGGAATGAATAGATAAGTTTAAATATTGACACCAGCGGCAGCAATAACACAGCACACGGTGCAGCAAGTAAACAGAAGCGAAGTTGAATCGCCACCAACTAATATTGGCCGATATCGTGATTTTTAGAAACAACGCGATAAGTTATTGTGACTTCTCCGTCACAGCGGTTTTATCCGTGACTGACTAAATATGAACTTATACGACAAAAACAGGAATCAATTCGCAAATTCAACATGCGCTTGAGAAGGCATCTAATGTCGATGTTGCTAAGCACAGCCTGCTGGCAAACATCGAGGAACCAACAGAAAAGCAAAAAGAAGTTGCTGATTGACATCATCCTATCCACGTTAATGTACGGCTCCGAACTATGGAAACACACCCATCGTAAGAAGAATCTTTGTCAGCTTCTAAAAGCGAACTGCAGTTCGGAGAGTAGCCTCCACTTATCGCAGTATATCAGGACCAGCTGCACAAATGATTATTTGAACAATCCACATTGACCTATTAGCGCTGGAAAAGAAGGTTATGAGGAAACAAAAAAGGAGACGGATCAAAACGCATGAATGTCGTAAGCAAAGAGAGCACGGAAAAAACGTTTAGGTTGTGGCCAGAAAGGCGGCCAAAAGAGCAGAGGCAGATGGACAAGGAAACCAACAACAGATCTGAAAGCATGGATCACTAGAAGCTTTAGCGAGGTAATTACTACGTTACCCAAATGCTCCCCGGGCACGGATACTTCAAAAAATATTGCACAACATTCATTAAATGCTACGGATAGAGCGAGAACCGACAGTGCTCGGGAAAGAGTCGGCAGAAATTCTTAGCGGCCCAGAAGAGTGGCAACAAATTGGTATCTTCCTACACTGAAAGAAAAAGACTGGTAAAATCAACCGAAATACGGGTTAATTTCAACCAACATTTCTGTCAATTTTTTTGCATTGCAACAAGATGTTGAATCAACTGCGCACAAATCGTTGATTCGTAATTGACCGTTTTAGTAGTCAAATGTACAAAAAAAGTTGTTGCGACAGCTTGTACGAAAGTACCTATGTTGCCAGGTACAAACATACGTAAATATGTAAATACCGAACTTCAATGGCCGTACATCAAATATGCTGGCACACATTAAACATTATACACTTTATTATTTTGTTTTATTAAACGCACTTTCACCAAATTTTATATTTTATAATTTATTTAATTTATAGTTTTGAACTTCGCTTTGCAAATAGAAATGAAAATAGTCGTCACAAAACTGATTCTCAATTCTTTCAGTTGCAGCTCATCTCATTCTCAATTCTTCAATTTCTTCTCTCGCATGTAGTTGCCACACTTGATTGTTTCGAAAAAAAACTTGTAGTATAAATGTTTGACATAACATTTTAAATAGAGAACTTGTAAGTTATAGAAAAGTAAAGAATCAAATCGCAGGAAGGTAATTCACCACTGGAGTAACTTTACATGTAATTCGGCAGGTTTAATTTTCGCAACACTTTAAGTTGAAACGATTCCAAAACAACTCAAACTTTTATGTTGTCGGAAACATCAACATTAACATGCAAGTGGCACCATCGTCATAAGTACAAAGTAGAGAGCGCAGTGAGCGTAAAATTCTCTTTGAAATTTGCTCATGTATTGACTGTTGATCGCTGTTGAAATGACCAGTGAGATCAGTTGTGTTAACAGAAAAATCAGTTAGATTGATTAGAAATCTGTCAATTTTACAGAATTTTGTTAACTTAAGAGCAACAATTTCTCTTCTGTTGAAATGACTAAACTAATTTGTTCGCTTGACAAAGAACTCGGTCGAATGAACCATAATTCGATCAATTACACCGAATCTCCGTTAAGTCAAGAACAACAGAACCGATTTGTTGATTTTACTAGCACCATTTCTTTCAGTGTAGAAACCATGCTCAGAGCAAAAAGCGGGATCTGGACGCAGGAACAACACAAGGCTATTAAAAAACGAGAAATATTTAACGACACCCTGAAAGTTATGGGAAAGCGTTCACGTGATGGGCGACTACTTCAAACGGTGTGGTTTTTAGTCCACGTACAAACGGTTGCAGATGTAAAATAAAATAAGCAGTTTGATTTTTTTGAAAAAAAAAGTCTATTTGAGATTTTCGAATATTTATATAACTTAAGCTGTTATGCCACTATATTATAAAACTTATTTCCTTGCATCAAGCGTTTAAGTTTGATTGAACGTTCAAAACGCTCCTCCAAAAACCTATAAACTATGAATTTATCCGTTTTGACTTGTAGCCATTGATTTAACAGTGGATATCGATTGTTAGCGAGAGCGTTTGCATAGCCGCCTCTGGATGATTTTCTGGGGCATATACATAGTGTTTATCAGTCATAGTTTAAGTAACTTGCTCATTGGTTCATAGTGTGGCGAATATTAGCAATTGCAAGGTAACCCTTAAGTTAAGTGTTGCTTGACCATAACAGTCAAGCAATGCTTACTACACACATCTGTAAATTCACAATGAGGGTTACCTTCAGAAACGTCAAAATGAATGGCGCCAGATTTTTAGCGCATTTAAACTGACCGATCGTGAATTTTAGTAGCTAGCACTTTTACATCGCTGTAAAAATATACATATAATAGATTAGCATCGTATAATTAAATAAAAAGACTGTTGTAAACTTTCACATAAGTTGCGTATACCTCACGCGGTGGTTTGCTTGCGATCGACGCACAGGGTCTCGAGATATAAGCCAAAACGTGGGCCCGTGAATGCCTAGACAGTGCTTATACAATATGGATATCAGATGAAAGCTGTTGATGAGTGCTTTAGTACAGGGTAGCTTTCATACCTATGGTGACTAGGGTCTCGATATATAGGTCAAAATGTGGATCAGGGTAATACTAGGATGTGTTTTACATTATGGATATCAAATTGAAGCTGTTGGTGTGTGCTTAGTACAGAATAAGTTTTTATACCGGTGGGTGACTAGGGTCTCGAGATATAGGCCAAAACGTGGACCCGGATACCACTAGAATGAGTGGAGGGAGGTGAGGGCTTTAAAGTAATTTTCATTGTGATATTCGATTTAGTCGCATCAACCTGGCAAAACTGATAAATATGCATACGAAGCCGAAATAAAAACATGAATTAATAATGCCCACATACCTATTTACATACATCCTATTCGATTGCCTGAAATTTGGTATATAAATTTGCCTATATTAGTATTTACGATCCTTTTTCCGCGAAGAGACCAGAGACGGACTGGGATTAGGACTAGGGCTGGGACTGAGACTCGAAGTGGGACTGGGACTGGGACTGAAACAAAATACATACACCCTCTGGACAGGCAATAAGGGATGAAGAAGAATTAGAAGAACTTGAGAGAAGAGAAAAGAGAGAAGGATACTGAGAAAGAGATAGAATGAGACGAATATGGAGATAGATGAAGCGAAAAACACGGAGGGATGAGTGAATAAAAGAATAGGAAAAAGTGGGATGAGCGCAGAGTTAGACGGAAAAAAGCTTATTAAAATGTATGCATATAGACCAAATTTTGGGCAGAACAACGTCTGCCGGGTCTGCTAATACTGTATAATAAGTAAAGTGCATCATTCTTTTTATTGAAGTCGGTTTTTGTGACACATCACTATGCCGGTAGTAAATAAATGCTGCATAACCACAATAGCAATATAAGCAGAGGAAGCAAAAATAGCGACGCATAAATCTACACAGCAGCTAAGAGCGTAAACGACATTACACACACATGTGTAGAGCAACAAAGAGCGCAGACGACATTACTCATACGCATACATAGAAACACAGCAGATGCATAGATATGAGAGAAGTAAGAAATCAAGGCTGTTCGTCAAAAGCAGAACCCGGGAGAAATGCGACGAGGCAACTGACAGTAAAAAGCAGCGCAATCAAAGGAATAATCATTCAGTTTGATTTTTACACGGTTACATGTGTTTACAGTCATAGTGAAGTACGCGAATACGTGGAATTGTGAAGATGAACTACCACAGTAGTGTTAATAAAGAGCATTTTTAAACAGATACGATAACATAAGGGCGCATAATTATCGAGTATTTTTTAAGATTCGCTACAATAGCATAGCACCGAATTCTTTTTGTGATGAAAGCTATCTTTGTGTCGCTGTGATTGCTGTTATTGGTAGCGTAATGACAACGGGAAGCAAATTCTGTCACAGTCAGTCAGTCACGGTTTTTCCTTCCAAAACAGTCGCTGAAATTTACTATGATCTTTTAGTAGCTGTGACAAAATTACAAGTACAACTCTAACACCAGCTCGGTGTGGGCGACAGGGCAGGCCCAAGGTGAAATTATACATCGTACATAGATAGAGGCCGTTGGAAGTGAGTAAGAGCAGAAATTGGATGTTGTGATATCGCTACATGCCCTAGTATACTTAAAATTTGCATTAAAAATGTATATTGTTACTGGTAAATAGGTGCATATGTACTGCGCCATTTTCAACTTCGCTTGAGCTCTAGACAAATATGGGGGCAGACATTGTGGTGCTGCACACAAAAGGAGAATTGCAACGAGCACGAATATACTAATTTGCAAGTCACAATGTCGACTGCAACAAAACTATAAGCGAAAAGAAAATGTATGGAGCAAAGAGAAAACAAAAAAACAAATATGTATCTATACAACAACAATTAATAATGATTGCAGTGGTATGGCAAAAGTCAAAGTCATGCCGATGACAATGCCAATATGGCTGCTTACTGTCTGTCTACCTTCTAATACCGGGAAAAACTACCGCGCCGATACAAAGAAAAACATAAACTAAGAAAAATCTTCTACAAAACAACTTTGCATATGCAGCGAGAAAAAACGAAAATAAACTACAGAAAAAAAACACAGTAAAAAGGATATGCGGCGTAAAGTAATAAAAGAGGAAGGAAAACTAGTCAAGGTGCACTATTAAAGGGAAACCAAAAAGAAAAAAGTTTCAAAAAAACTCTTGCAGACAGTAAAAAAAAACTAGCAAGAAAAGCGCCATTTAAACTAAAAAAGAAAACAACAAAATTATAGCTGACATGCACCCACATTCTGCTTGGCATAGACAACCCTGCATTGCATTCTAGAGCAACTAAACCATTTAAAATAATTGGTGGATATAGATAAATTTCGGTACAGTTTCTTGGCTAGCTTCAACATTGGCGCGACAGGATATGACATGGCGCTCAGCAGCGCAGGTGCACAACAGCAAGTTGTCGTTTACTAAAAGGGCGGCGAAAACTTCCATAACTTATCGTCTTCGCAAATGCAGTCAAGGTGGCTTTCAATTTTTCAGCTTTGGCGGTAAATACAAACTTTCATAAGAGAAAGGAGAATTAAAAGAAATGGGCGTTTGCTAGTGTTATATGGGGAGTTATGGCAGGTCGTGGCATTCATGTAGTCCGTGTTCAAGTTCTATGTTTGTATGTACTCATGCTTATTCCATGAAAAATCAATGCATGATGTCAGCAAAGGGTAGACATTTGGCGCAGCGAATTGTAGTTCGGAAGTGGTTTGTTTGAGCACTAGTTTTTTTCTTCTTTGAGTAGAGAACAAACAAGCGTTACCAGAAATAGAGGAATAAGAATAGAGGTGGTATGGTGGTAGCGTGCCCCGCCTACTACACCGAAGGTCCTGGATTCAAGTACCGGTCAAGATAGTATCAAAAATTTAGAATCGAGTTTTTTTCAATTAGAAAAAAGGTTTTCTATGTGGGGTCGCCCATCGGAAGTGATGTGACAAATACTCCGAATCTAGTTTGCAATGAAAATCTTCTCAGTAAAAATTCATCTATGCCGTTCGGAGTCGGCGTAAAATATGTAGGTCCCGTCCCGCCAATTCGTAGGAACAATTGAAAAGGGGCATGACGCAAATTGAAAGAGTAGCTCGGCCTAAAATCTCTTCGGAGATTATCGCGCCTTGTATTTTTTCTATAAATGGCTAAAACTCTCAGTAAAAAACTGAATCAAGTCGCTGAAGTATTGCCGTCAGACTCAGCGAAGGACGCTCGACCCTTTAAGGAAACGGAATTGTTACGCTATAATAGCCGGTGCTGAAGTCCCAAATGCACAACTGTTGAATGTAATCCATTTCTGTGAAAAGTTTGCCAAAACTTTCGTTACGACTCGTCTTCCTTCTTACACTCACATTTTGTGCAAAGGAAACTTGTTGGTATGCCCTGCTGTCGAAACAACGTTGCTCTAACGCAATGAACTGTGATGACAACCGTGAGAGTTCTAACTGCAAAATTGTTTAGCTTGAGAAGGATGCTGGTTCTTTTCTATGCAAACATGGCCATAATCTTATATTCCTCCATTCCTCCCAGGAGATAACCCAGCGGTACTCATACAGAGTTGTCCGCCTCGCTTATGTTCATTTCGAAACCTTTCCGAGCCATCTCATCTGTAAATTAATTTCGTTTCAATATCGTTGTGCCTAGGGACCCAGCAAAAGGAAACATTCCGATACTTTATGGACGTCAGCTAGGCTCGACGCCTCCGCACAATATCCAAATGTATCACGTTGGATTGTAATGCCTTTAAGCCAGCCTGGCTTTCGACAAAGATCGTTACATTGGTGCCTTAGGTGTAGTAGTATGGCATAGACCTCCGACTGGAAAACACAGCGTGAGTCACGAAGTCGGTGCGACTGTTTTACCTGCAGATGCTTTGCGTGCATTTCAGTCTTCCTTTTCCATTTGCAAGCCGTCTGTGTAGATTGTGATCCCCTACCATTGCCTAGGCTTTCCTTCTATTACTTCCGCGAAGGATATCTCTGTTTTGGGAGTCAAAAACAGTCGTAATACGAATCCCGTCAGTTATGATCCCTTTAAACATTCCCCTTGCCATGCCAACTAATATTGCGGCGTTCCCGTATTTGGTTGATTGCTACATGTTGGATTATCCTAATTAGTTGGAGAGCCCATTTAGCGGCCAATCCATGCACGAACACTTGTAGTAGCATAAAGTGCAAAATTACGGACCAACCACACTTGAAGTTGGCATTGCCAAGCCAAGAGCCCGAAAAGCCACCTGAGTATCAGAAGCGAAAATCTTGATTCGAAATAGCCGCTTATTTCGAGACACGCGTAGATAAGAACGTAGACAGGAATTTTACAAAAACCCCCGCTCATACTCAGTAGGGCATTTTGGACACGTCCCCAAAAACTGAAATATCGGATCTCGGAGTAAGTGTTACATCATTATATTTCACTAGTAGGAAAGAGAGATATGTTTTGTATCGCTGTCCATCGTAGGACAGATGTAGTAGTTTTTGTTGTGATATAGGGGTGTGCCCGTATATACAAATGTTCTTTTCACGGCAAGGGCTGCCTGAGATTATTACCATAAAAAGGTTCCACGCAGTTAGACTTCTCGTCCCGCGGCAGTTGGATAAGTAGCAGAAGAATATAATATTGTAACGGATTTACTTGCAATTCCCCTTATTTGCAATCTTCTACTAAGTTCGAATCACTAAACTGTTGAATAAATAACTCCAATAGTGAATAATGGAAAAATGGCCTTTATTAAAGTACTTCACAATAAATAATACTGCTATTGCTCGCCAGATAGCGTCTTAATCAAAACTGAATTATTGCGCCTCGACTGTTGTTGCCTTTTATACTCTCTGATTTCCTCGTTCGCATCTTCTAGGCGCTTCCATTTCCAGAATCTACTAGTTGGCCATCAGCTATCAAATTTCTCAGCTGTAACTACAACTGCACGATTTTATAGCTTCTCTCATTGCATACTTTCGGGAGTATCTCAGATATATGCATGTGGTTGTGCGTTGCTTCTCAGCTACGTATACGTACATATGTGTAGACATAATGATTGATTCGTTTATGTAGATACATAATGATTGATTTATGGATGTGCATACAAGGCGCTGCTTAGCATCGGCTTAGAGATGATAGTACCCCTTAGTGTTGCTAATATTCGTAACAATATTATTTTATCTGGGTAAAGGCTGTACTCATTCGTCACAATCTTCCAAACCTTAAAGAAATGTTTTAACACATATTACAACAACAACAACAACCATAAAAAGGGCTCTACAAATATTTCTGTGTATTTCCTCGAAAGTCTGTTTCTCTGAGTAAATTTTTCGAAAGCGCTTTTCCACTTCACATAAGACGAAAAGTGAACGAATTATGACACTGAAGATGGCACCAACACAAAATTAAATTAAATAAGGGTGAAAACTATTGATTTTAAAAAATATTTGAAGCAAAACGAGCTAAACCGCAAAAGAACCTTTACACATACTTTGAATTGCCGATACAACTCCGTACATGAGCACATTGCAAATTCCCAACATTTTCCTGCATATTAACTTCAATAAAATATAGAAGTCAGCAAAAAAAAAGCTTGCAATAAAAATTAAAACAAAATACAGTAACAATGCAGTATTCATAGATATGCCAAGAATGTAAATTCGTCATCGATTGCCGCCAAGCGCCATTGTGCGGCATTCAGCCAACTGTAAATTGTGAGAAAGGGCCGTATTTCCCGCTACCTATATAGATATTTTGAAAGGAGATACATATGCTAGTATATACATACACATACATATGCATACTTATATATGTGCTTAAATTTTTCTATATAAAATGCGACTTTTTGCAGTCTAGGCATAACGCTGCTTAACTAGCATGCGCCAGAATATTTCCCCACATTTTTGGCGCCACACCAGCCTAACCTAGTGTAATTTCAGCAACGTATGTGTGTTGGTGTGTGTGTGTGAATAGACTCTACAACTTGTGCCACTCATTGAAAGATGTAACCTTTGGCATACATAGTTACTTTTATTACATGCGTTACGAGACAAACATGTAATAAAAGTGCCTGACTACAAGACAAATGCGCTGGGCAAAAAAATCGACATGAAAAGTAGCAAAGAGGGAAAACAGCAAATAACAGATAAAAATATTAAATAATAAAAAGTTTTAGCTATTGGCTCAATGGCAGTGACAGTGGCGATTGCAACTGCTTATGTATGAATACATTTGTAAATATTAATATAGCAGAGAGGGGCAAATATGGGCACTTTCCAAAAGTCGGGCACTTTGTAATTTCGCTGGTCTTTTTCAACATTTGATAAAATACAACAAGAATGTGATATAGTGTAAGCCGCTCGCTGAAGATTTGTTTGGGCGTTTGATTCATAGCGAACAAACATACAAACTGTTTTTTGTTGAAAGAATGTAACTTGTGGTTAACAATTTTTTCTTAAACTGGAAGAAAGGCAGAACGAAAATAATACTTCAAAGTTAATTTCAAAAATATAAGAGGAAGAGGGCGGCGCCCACTCCGCTAGAAGTACCTGGTGAAAAACGATTAAAATTCCCTTTTGTGACCCATTGGCGAGTTAACCCAGGGACACAAACTGCTTTTGTTGCAAGAATGTAGTTTTGTTTAAACAATTATAGTTATATTATAAAGGAATAATTTTTTATGCATAACGACAAACGCGTGTTGAACGTTTGATTCATAGCGAACAAACATACAAACTATTTTTTGTTGAAAGAATGTAACTTGTGGTTTAACACTTTTTTTTAAACTGGAAAGGAGTCAATTGTTTTACAAATTCAGAATGAAAGTAAACATTTCAAAATTAATTGAAAAAATATAAGAGGAAGAGGGCGACCCGCACTACGCCCGTGGCGCCAGTTAATCCAGGGATTGGCGCTCCATGTTGGACAGCCATAAGCTTTTAAACGGTTTTAGCGCCAATTAAATAAATAATTAAAAAACACCAATAATTTGTCACCACATTTTCACAACCAAACTCCTGTTATAGATTTATCCACATTATATTGAAACTAATCATTACACATAGAAAACCTTCAAAAGACAAATAAAAAGAAATAAAAACCTTTTTCCAAGCATTCTATGCGGATTTATTTTGATGCAGAACGCTGAACGCATGAACAAGTTTTGTTAAATTAGAAAAGAAACAAATGTTTCATATATGCAGAAAGAAAGTTATTATTAGTAAGTTACTTGCAATCAAAAATATTTCAATATCGAGTAATTCATTTTTGATTTATAGCAGTGTAAACAACAATTTTATGACTTTTCAACACCTTTTTGCAAATTAACACGCGTTTTTTATAGATTCATGTACATTAAATTAAAAATAATCATTACACAGCAAAGCTTTAAAATGCAAGAAACTTTTTTCAAACCTGAGCTTTCTGTGCAGATTTATTACATTAAATACGTTGTTGTTATCGTAGCGTATTTACCGACTTTATTTTATAAATAAACTAGCAGACCCGTCAGACGTTGTTCTGCCCTAAATTTGGTCTATCTCCATACATTTTAATAAGCTTTTTTCGTCTAACTCTCTAGTTACCCACGGGTACGAAAAATACCCCGTATCAAAGTACTCATAAACAGCTTACATTCGATACCCATATTGTACAAACATATCCCAGGTTTACCCAGGTCCACGTTTTGATCTAAGACCCTATCCAGAACGGGATAAAAATTAGCCTATGTCTGTCTCCTGGATCTAAGCTACCCTCCACCAATTTTCAGCCAAATATGTTCATCCGTTACTTCCTCTTCAATCACTCTTTATCTATTAACCCTAGAATATCATACTTATTTTTAATACGTAAACATCATACTTCGTCGAATCCACTACGGTAATATTTAAAAGGGTACAAAGGATGTCTCCTGTTTAAAAAAGATGTTTTAAAATTTGTATTAATAAATTATTTTTGATGTATTTTAATGAAATAAGACAAAAACAGTTTAGCTTTTTAATATTATCTATACAAAAAATCAGCAAAAAAACATATAATTTAGGGAGAAAAACCAAAAACAAAAACATGTGTCGTCGTTTCGACGAAGTATGATATTCTAGGGTTACAAAAAGCGCATCAAAATCCGTTGCGTATTTTAAAGGTTTAAGCATTCAATGGGACATAGGGACAGAAAAAGCGACTTTGTTTTATACTATGTAGTGATGTACATCCATAAATACCTATAAACCTACGCCCGAAGTTAAATAGCGCAGCGAATGCTATATATATACGTATGTGTCGCATCAAGCCTCACTCAAAAGCAATTAGCGCGGAGAGTTCACAGCGAACAAACACACACATGCATTTTTTGATAAAATGTTACTCTTGTTTGAACAATTTGGCTGATATAAGAAAGGAATCAAGTATTTTTTTTGATGCAGATCGAAGGCAAATATTTCAAAGTTTTACTGAAAAGTAGAATTTTTTAAATCCATCAATCCGTTTATGAATTATAGCTGTGTAAACAAAAATTTTATGATTTTTTACTACATTTTGGCAATTTGCCACACCGCTATAATATATACCTTCAAATTATATTAACTGTGCCATCTCACGTAGCTAAGCTTTCAAATGCAAAAAACCGTTCTAAAATCGGAGCATTCTGTGTGAACTTATGTGCATACATGGCATTTAGCGACTTTATTTTATAAGATTTATAGATATGAGCATCGGAATTTGCTTACCGGCTTGCCCACCTCTGATAAATGTGTATACAAATAAGTACTTTGCCACATCACAAGTGAAAGTAAACTGCGGCGCCAACCAAAGAAGCACAATGAATACGCCTAGTCATAATAATAAATGATATAATGAATAAATGATGGTAGATATGTATAAGTAGATAGCTTTGTATACAAAAAATTGACTAGCAGTCTGGGAAAGCTGGAGGTTCTTTTAGTTTATGGGTGCCTTACTGCAACAAAATACATTACAAATATACCAACAACAATAATAATAAAATATATAATGAACTCGGTTAAAATATTCGCCCTCACTGACTGCATTGTTAGTTGCGAACAACATACATACATACATACATATTTAACAATATTCATGGGCCCGTTCATGGGCACATTTTTTGGGGTCGTAAGCCAACGAACTTTGCAACTTTAATACACATTTTCGTAGGTTATGTAATTAGCTGGACATGCAGCTACATTCTACACTATTTTAGTTGCACTTTCCTTCAGAGAAGTTTTTTTCTTTATTTAATTTATTTTTTGTTCTTTATTTTACTTCAACACTTTTATTTCACTCTTTCTGAATTGCCCGATAAATGCCAACAACACGCGAATCGATTACGTAATAACTGCAACGGAAGCTCTAGAGATGAAGGTGTGTGTATGTACGAGCTATGTTTAGTGCTATTTAAGGCCAAGGTATTGTATGTGACTAGGCGGCGACAAATCGCGTGCTAAAGTGTGCACTCTGAAAATTAAGACGTTATTGCTTGTGTAAAGTTTTAGTGATTCTTTTTAGAAGATTTTAGAAAGATTTTTTAATAACCGCGATAAAGCTATAAAATGTCATGCAGTTATGAAAAAAACTTCGGTTAATTGATCCATTTAGTGAAGGAATTATGAGCTCGAAGAATCTTACGCAGAAGTGAACATATTGATGGTCGGGCCCTACGTTGGGCGCTAGTCAAACCTGGCATGTAAATTATGGCAGATGCATAAGTTAGGAGTAGTATAAGAGTGCTAGTCATTAAGAGGAAAGTCATATTAGGGATTGTGACAAATAAAGTCACTAAATACATATTTGAAGCAATAAATCTGCGGAAACTGCGGTTTGAAAACGGTATATTGAATTTTAAAGCTTAGCTTTAGGGATAGTTATTTGCAAAATAACTTAATGGCATCTATAGAAAGCGGCGCGAAAATTAGCTAAAATGTAGTGAAAAATCACAGAATTGCTGTTAACACAGCCTTGAATCAAAATCAAATCACTCAATTGAAATATTTTTTATTTTCAACTGCACTTTGAAATATTTGCTTTCGTTCTGCATAAAAAATTGTTTATATCTTTTTAACAAAAGCCAAAAATGTTAAAACGAAAAAAAAATAACTAAGAAAACGGTTTGTGTGTTTGTTCGCTTCAAAACAAACTTCGAACAGTTTGTGTTTGTTCGCTGTGAACCGAACATAAAAACGAGTTCAGCGAAACAACTCGTTCACATCACATTGTTGAAAGAGATTAAATGAAGCAAAAGGCTATAATTATGAGTACACAAAAAACGTTCACTAATGTTTCAGGTTTTATTTTTTAAAACAGGCACTAAACCTTTGCGCTCTGCAAATTTTCTAAGTCGACTTAAGCTATTATCGCATGCAACCACAGACTTCATGTTAATTTGTAAGGATACAATTTAGTCGATTTCATTATGCAAAAAATGTTTTTTCTATCTTTTTATTATAGCCAAAATTGTTTAAATGAAAATTAAGTCTAAAAAAACGGGTTGTGTATGTATTTGCTAAATGTTCGAACAGTTTGTGTGTTTGTTCGCTGTTAACCAAACGGTCACGCACGAGTTCAACGCAACAATTCCTCCACATTCATTGTTGAATAAGATTAAATGGATAAATTGGCCAACATTATGAGAATACAAAAAAATTTAACAAAAGTTTCATGTTTTATTTTTTAAAACAGGCAATAAACATTTGCGCTGTGCAAATTCCCAAATTCGACTTAGGCCTCTATCTCTTGGCACCACAGAGTTTATGTCAATTTGTAAGAATACAATTTAGTCAATATCCGCCAACTCCATTGAGATTTTGTTAAAACTTCAAAGATAGCCGAGATTGTTCCTGTTCATTTTTTTGGGACTAGAGTTGTACCAATGGTAGATGTCTTGCCTAGATTATTGGGTACTTAGGACACTAAATTTTTCGGGCACTGGACTAGGGACGTATCTATGTAAAAAATATCTAATTTACGGTGGAATTAACTTGTTTTAAGGTAGCGTTGTCAGTGCATTAGATTGGGGCAGTGAATCTTCTAAAAAGAATATATATCAGCAGCTTCAAAAACCTATTTCTGATATCAACCCCAAAATACGCCGGCTGCTCTTCCACTACGCTTTCTAAAAGTCTATTTTTAGGCGCTCAACCTCTTTTCTTGCAAATTTGCGCGTATACTAAAAGTTTTATTTACAACATGCTTCAAGTTTGCACTCCCTTACCTTACCTTATCTAAACAAAGCGTATATCAAAGCGCCAAAAAGTATGCAAAACATATCGTTTTCCTCTTTTATTGCTGGCATTCGTTCAAAAGAATCTAAATTATACTTGTGCGCGGTAATGACAAATGGCATCACAATTATGGCGTCGCAAACGAATTCGCGCGAATATTAAAACAAGTGGAAAGTTACCACCTAACCAAGCGGATAAGTTGGTTTTATAGAAAACCTAGCAAAGTAGTGAAATGCGGCTACAACAACAAGTTCAAAAAAAGCGCTAAAGTTTTTTATTTTTTATTCAAAAGTAAAGCAAAAGGAAAATGCTATATGAGTTGGATACGGGATGGGGAATGAGTCTGAATGCAGCAGTAAACTTTCAAAGATATCGGAAAATTGGCCGAAGGCAAACGAACATAAACGGAAGCGCGTTGCATATACAAGCGCTCTTAAATAGAGAGAGAAAAGATATGAGAGATAGAAAAGGAGAGAGCAAGACAGATGACTGCTGGAGGGTTAAGGTAAAACAACAAGGTATAAAATAGTTTACTTTTTACTTTTTTTTAGCAATTTCTTCTTTAGAAATTTTTTTTTGGACGTCACACAGTGGCAAAACTTTCTACATAAATCAAAGTAAGAGAAAAAAATAAAAAGTTTGAAAAAATGAATCGAAATGCAGTTAAAAATGCGCAAGGAAAGTGCATTAATATGCCAAAGGAAGGTAAAAATAACGAGGTAGAAAGTACAGTTGGAATGCACGCGCGCAAAGTTCTTGCTAAGTTAAGTTGTTTTTAATGCTGTTTTTGTAGGCGAATATCTTTTGTCAGTTTGTTTTGCTGACTGAAGTATTTTTGTTTCTATACATTGCTGCATGCAATGGAAGAAAGTGGCGCCAAGTTTGTCGCACAGAAGAGAGTTGCATGAGTACACATGGATTTTAAATGTTAAGAGCTGAGATGAGCACATTGACCAATGCACAGTAGATAAATATTTTTTTTAGTTACATAAATGAAAACTTTAAGAAATAGATTCACTTAGATTTTGTATTTGAAGTGTTTTGAAGAAAAATATCATAGGTTGCGACACTTAGCAAAGATTAATTTACATATTTGAATACTCATTTACAATGGCTTCATAGTCGGGAGTGAAATCATTTGTTTATATAGAGCAATCTACTAATCGATCAATAAATTATACTGACTGCTGCATGCATATTTAGCACGACTAATTTTACTTCAAATTAGTCAAACAAAATTTTTTGCCCGTTAAACTGGTTTTGGACAAATTTGGTTGTGATTATTCGAAGATTAGCTGTGTTATTCGTTTATTCATTACCAATATAACTAAAATGATAACATAATTTAGAATTTTTTTTTGTTCAAAATAATTTTAATAGAAAAATGTAGCGATCGAATTTCGGGTCTAGATTATTTAACTATGAATTTTGATGGCAATAAAATCAATTTTTATTAGTCTAGATAAATCAATAAATCAATTGTACTGATTTAATGCGTTTTAATATCGACTAATTTCACTTCAGAATAGTGGAATAGTTTTTTACCCGTTAAACTGGTTTAGGGCAAATTTAGTTGTGAATAATCGACGATTGGTTGTGTTATTCGATTCATCATAACTTATGTAACTGAAATAATACCAAAATTGATGAAGTTTGTTTAAAAATTTAGTTTCCGAATTCTTGGCTAGGTTACTTAACTGTGAGTTTTGATACTTTAAGCGATTTTAACTAAGAAAGTAAATTGTTTATTTACTCAAAGCACATGTCTTATTGGCCATGAGTTGTACTGTCTAAATGCATTTAATTCTCGACTTACTTTACTGCAGATTAGTCAGAATTATTTTTTTTCCAGATAAATTGTTTTAGAACATATTTAGTTGTGATTACTCGTTTAACTATGATTTCCCATTAACCGTAATTCATATAAGGAAAACATTAGCAAATTTTAGAATAATTTTTTTCTTAATTCAATTTCATTTATTTTTTGTTGGCGATTTCAATTTCAATAAAATATTCACTGAATTCTGATCAATAATTACGTGAAAAAACTACCCTCGCTAAATCATGTTATTCAGTGATTTTCGTTCGCTTTTTAGAATACCTACAACTGATTTGCAAAATTTTTTGAAAAATAAAATTATTTTTCTATTTATCGATTTTATTTAATTGGTCTTTTTAATATACAAACTAGCTAAACTTTGATTACTTAATCGATATTTATCATTACGTGATTTAGTTAGTAAATTTAACTCATTATTCTTTTTTCAGCAAGTCTTTAACTATACAAAGTGATTTAAATTAATCAATTGAATAAACCTACTAACTACTTACGTTTTTATTATTGTATTAATCGATTTCCATCCCTTTATAACTTTCTTTGCACTTAGATAATGAGATTAGTCTCCAAGTTAGTCCGAATACTTTCTATTCTAAATTTTCACCATTTATTGCTATGATTTTCTATATGATAAATTAAACATTTTAATCAGACTAAGTACACTAATTGACTCAACGGAGAAAACAGTTGCTAGCGGTTGACTATTCGTTAAAATTGATAATGAATGAGCGAACTATTTAAACTGTGAAGCCCCGACTAATCGTATGCATCTGAAAATACTACAATATTAATCGACAAATTTTATATTTTAGCTAATCAAAACTAAGAATTATTCGCTTGTATTGACTGTTTGAAAACTGTGAAATTAATTTGACTGATTTACATATGCCTTCAATTAACAAATTTTGATGACTAATTAAATATACACTAATCGACTAAAAGAGAATAGAGTAAGTCTTGTTTATTACACGTTGGAGTCTAATGAACTAGCTATTCAAACTCTTGGTAATATTCGTCAATTCTCAACTAATTAATTATAGGACAATTACTAAATACTAACTAATTGCATACCTTACTTAATTACTATTATCAGTTGTTAGATGGACCATAATTTAAAGGTACCTTGAACTCAAGCTAACTAATTCGACTGATTTTAGTTTGCTATTGTTAAAAAGTTTTGATGTTGATAAATTAATTAATCCTAACCGACTACTAAGCGTTCTTAACACTCGGCTAATCGCATTCTTATCTATTCTTCAAATACCAAGAGACCAATCGAATAATTCTATGATTTAGCTGATCACGATTGCTAATTAATCGACTAAATATAATCTTAAGACTGCGTGAAATGCAACTAATTGAATAGACTGATTAAGATTGCAAACATCCAAAAATGTTATGCAGAAACAATCAAATGTTCACTAATCGATTAGTTGAAGAAAAGGAGTAATATCTTGATTGAAAGTGTTCGACTTATTAATCAAGCTAATCACTTTTGCTTGGTATTCGCTAAATATGAATGGAATAACTGCTTTAAATCTGTTAATTGATTTAAATGATCATCATTTGAAGTAATAATCGTTATTACACCACTGAATAGTCTAGACTAATCGAATAATTTTTACAAATGATTGATCAAATAAATTACCCATACAGCGTGAATATAATTCAAGCTACTGACTAATTTTGATTGATTTAAAAACGGCAAAATACGCAAAAATAAGCCTCAAAGCTTTTGTTTTATCCTTCTACATGTGAGCGCGCCAAAGCGGATCAAAATTATCAAAAAATTATTACAAAAAATCCGTTATTATCAATTACAATCCCGTAAAAAATAAATAAAGTCACAAGTATAAAAAATCCAAAACTTTGGAATTAAAAATATTTACTCATCACATTTAGTGTTCCAAAGGTCAATGTGTACATTTTCTACTTTAAAGCTTAAACTTAAAGCTTTATACTCAACCAAATTATACTTTCATTACCACACAAGCTAGCAAACTGCCGCACCTACTAAAATAAAATTCCATATAATACAAAAAAAAAGCAAATAGAAAATACCAAACAAAATTAAATTAAATTCTCACATTCGACCGGAAGGCATAATTCAATGCCCAAAGGGTTGCGATAGTCCTGGTTCCTCAACAACACAAACATACACACACAAATAGAACAATGAAACGAAACAAAAGTTACTTCAACTTATGCAGCGTTACATTTTGCGATGTTAGTTTTTTTTATTTTACTTATATTCAGTATTTTTTTTTATTTTTTACATTTATTTTGATATGACTTAAGATTTTCGTTTACATATTTTTTAATAAAATAAATCACGTTTTCATGTGCATGTCTTTGTGAGTTCATGTATTAATGCATATTTTTGTGTGTGTCCACAAACATGCAACCCTGATTTTTGCAACAACATCATACGTAAGTAATTAAAATATTCTCCTACAGCAAAAAGCTTCTATGAAACAAAACACAAAAATTAACAGAACCAACGTCACAAACATTTATAGTGGGGTAGGCCACCATTGAGTTGCAACCCTGTTACAACTCATTCTACTTCTTAGTAGGTGGTGTGTTTGTAATAGCTTTTTACATTATCCCAAGTAAGCACTAAATTTGCATCACCAAACTTACATACATTTGCATACGCGTGCTGGAGTGCAAAGAGACCCTGTTGGAAACATTTTTTTGATTAAGGTTTTATATATATAT
>JARSSU010030527.1:0-29890 GCA_029619165.1 Eurosta solidaginis | reverse complement strand
TTTTTTGTTTATCTTTTTCATCGCAGCGTGCTGTGCCTCCACCCACCCCCCGAGCGGCCGAAGTCCTAGTTTAAGTTTTATGTTTATCTATTCTGTTATAGTTACTTTGGCCGTTCACCAGTCATCTGCCCCACGAACCACCCCCCCACGCCCCCCCCACACGTACGAGAAGTTAGAAGCACAAGTCAAGCAACCACCCCAGTCCCTTGAGCTTATATTTTTATTTTTTTGTTTTTTTTTTTTTAGGCGCGCACCCAAAGTTTTTATGCCCACACGAACACGCCAGCAGAAAGTTATTTTCTGGCCTAGAATGATGGAATGATGAAGTTTTAGTAGTAGATAGTTTGAGGAGAGCAACCGCTCCACACCCCCCCCCACGCTCTTGTTATATGTGTGAGAAGTATTAGAAGATAGTTGCACCTCCAGGTTGTTGCGCAGCAAAAGACACCGCGGAAAAGAAAGTACCACGTCACACAGGCCTGATTGTTGTTGTTTTTGGGACGATTGGGTTGCGAGACAGCCCCCCCACGCACGCGACCAAAAAGTCCCCCCAGCATGAAGTCTATATTTTTTTTTTTTGTTACTCTCCATCAAATCCCTACACAGCCCAGGCACCTCCTCCCACACTGAGACCATCAGTATTAACAAGTGGTCTCTGCCGCCCCGTTTCATTATGCCTTCATCTCCTAACAAAACGCGCTGACACCGACCGTTTCACCGCCCCCCCGCCCGCCGCCCCTCGCCCCGACCCCCGCCACGCGTCCTGCGCGTCTGGGTTGCGCCCGCGGTGGTTTTGGCGTGTGGCTCCGGCGCCGTGGGCCCGCGTCGCGGGGGCGGTGTTGGGGGGCACCCCCTTTTCTTTTCTTTTTTTTTGCTCACTTACTTCGCCTTACCCTTTTTTTTTGTTTGTGTGCGCCGCCGCCCGCCCCGCGTCTTGGGTTTTCCGGCCGTCTTTGCTGCACGCGCTGCGCCCCCCCTTTGGTGCTCTTCCCTTGCAAAACATCTTCCCCACCAGAGGGATCTTAAAAATCTTATCCCGTCTCCCTTACACCCCCCCCGTCACCCCTTGTCCCGCTAACCGTTTACTCACTCTATATCTCCTTTGTTTTTATTTTTTCGTATTTTTCGTTTTTTTTCTGTTTGTTTCCGCGACCTCGTTCGTATTTTTTTGTCATATCTAACCGCCATACTCACTACTCCTGTATTGTTTTTTTTTATTATTTTTTTGCATTTATTTGTACGCCGTTACACTATTTTGCACCCTCCGCACACCGTCCCCGACTTCATTTGTTTTTGGTTTTGGAATTATTTGTCTTCTCCTCCTCCGCGAGCGACACTCTGGTGGCACAATTTCGATGGACATCCACTTGCCCTCCTGGTGTGTAAAAATATGGTAATTTTATTTTTCTGGGTGTTGGCCGTGGCGTTTTATTGTTGCTGCCACGCACTCTGCGCGCCGCTGCTCACGTTCTCATCTTGTTTTCGGTTGGGCCCGTCCGCCGTCTCACGTCCGCCCGGCGCTGGCGTTTTTTGGGTTTTTGGGGAATTGTGAATTAGCGACATTGGTGTTTTGCAGGGAAATTTTGTTTGGGAATTTTTTTAGATATTTGGGATTATTTTGACATTGGGGATTGGATATGCTTTCTCGGCTGTTCTTGCGCGCTGCGTGGAGACCGCAAAAGATGGATAGTGAATTAATTATTATTGGGATTGGAATATAGTGGTGTGATTTTGGAAAATTTTTTGGTTTGCGTGGGCATTTCTGTGCGACCAGTCCTCCGTCGGTCTAGGGCGTTCCTTCTACTTCTCGCCCCCCCACCCGCCTTTTTTGTGTTGTTGGCTATGCTTCAGCCTTCCAAGCTCTCCTCGCACTCTACGCCTTTTATGCTTCTTGCTTGCTTCACTTGCTATCTTGACCTTCCTGGAATTAAAAGGGCTGCTCGTTCTCGCTTCCCCTTCTTTTTTTCAACTCTCGCTTGCGCGATTTCAGCCGTTGCTTCACCACAACTCCTCTTGCCGCTGTCTGCTTTGTCTCGTGTCCGTCGTTTGCTCCTTCACAACGTGTGTATGTTTTTAAATCGCCCAGCACCCCTGTTCTCTTTCCTTTCGGGTTTCTTTTTTTTTTTTTTTTTGCATTTTTTTGCTGCAATGGCCCGTGTGGCGCCCATGCCCCCCCGCCGCGCGCGAGCCTCACCATCACCCCCCCCCCGCCCCGTGTTGGCATCTTTCATCGTTACTCAGTTGGGACATTCGTCCGGGCCGCCACGTCTGGCGTTTTGTCTGTTTTTGTTGGTTAGTATTATACCTAATTTTTTTTAAGTCTTGGCTTGCTTGGCACCCTCCAGCCCCTTGTTTTTTTTGCCTTTTTTTTTTTTTTGTTGGTCATGCAGAACTGTAGCCACAGTACACAGACAGCCCGAGTATATGTCTTCTATATATTAGTGTTTTTGCCTTGGTCGACGCAAAAGTATTAGTTAGTTGAACGTTAGGCTGGCATAGTTGCACCCGACGCAGGCCACAAAAGGTGTTACCACCTTTATGTTTAGTGTTTTTTTGCACCTGCCACCTTCATATGTTGACCCACACCCACACAGTATGATTCTTTTATATGTCGTTGTGACGCGACAAGACACAGCACACCCATTGTAGGTTACTGTAATGGGGGCCCCCCAAGCACATGCGATATGTTTTACGTAAGTTTTTTTTTTTGCCCAGCGCACACCGAGCCCACGTTATACTGACTGCCACTTTGTACTTCGTATTGCCACACCTTTTCTTGCCCATTTGTGCAAGTGATTTTAGTTTTATCTATGGTTGTATTCTTGCATTCGATAAATTTCTTTGTATGCCCCCATTGTTGGAAAGTCACAGCAAATCTTTTTTTGTGTTTTTTTTTTTGGGGCTAGTCTTTAGACCTTGGGCAGTTCTTAGTTTGGTATATAGTAGTACACTAGTACTTAGTTGTTTACACATTATTATGCTTTTATGTTTGTACCGTAATGTGTTTGTTAGAAGAGAGGTAGTAGCACTAGATTAAAGCTTACACACAGGAGTACACGCCGGCAGGTCAACAGTACGATCGGCGCAGTTACGAACGTGCTTTTTTTTACAAGTGATGACTTTTTTGAGGGAGATATTGCTCCCACTGATCACTGTCATGTATTCCTCTTAGGGGATGAGTTGTTTTGTTGCTATCAGAGAGAGAGCAGGGCGGGGGTTGTGCGCGTATGTGTGAGTGTGAGAGTTCTCGTATGTTAGTAGTTTTTCGTTTGCGATGTTGATGTCAGTTCGATGTCTTTAAAGTTTATACGTTGGAAAAAATTTTTTTTTGTATGATTTTTTTGTTTTTTGAGAGTTTGAGAGGTTTTTGCATCGTTATGAGTTTTTTTTTTGTTGTTTTTGTTTTTGATCCTTTTTGTGAGTATGCTACTTTTTTTGAGAGTTTGTTCGATTTGGCATACCCTCCCCCGCCCCGCCGCAACCAGCTTGATATCTTATTTTGTTTTTTTGAGGGTTATTTGTTTGTTCTGTGTTTTTTTTTTATGGTATGTTTAGGTCTGAGTTGTTGCACCAGTTTTGTTGCGAGTTTTGATGTAGTTTTCGAGTTGCGTATTGAATCAAAACACGACAGTCTGTTTGTTGTATTTTGAAGCTTGTTTTCGACGAGGCCACCCCCACACACACATACTGCACACACCTAGCCCCTTACACTTATCGGCCCCGCGTCTTTTTCACTTCTCTTCCGTCTTAGCTTTTTCCTGTGTGTTTGTTTTTTTTTTTTTGTTGTCCTTTTTGGTTTGGTTTTTTGTTAGCAGTTTTAGTATGCGCCCCACCCCTGACCGTTAGTATGTTGTTTTTTGCATTTTTGCCCACTTTTTAGCTAGGCGCTGTGACTGTTTTAGCTGGACACCACTGAGGCTTTGCCCTGGTTCTTGTGTTTTAGGCGTGTGTTGTTGGTGTGTTTGTTTTTGGTTGCGTGTGTTCTTGCCCTCTGGTTTTTTTTGGCTTGCTTTGTGGTGCGTTATTTTGGCTTTTTTTTTTTGTTTGCAACGATTGCTCTTGCAACTTTGCACCCTTTGGTACTTTTTCGTACTGCACGGATGTATAAGGGTTCTGTCTTCCGTAGTACTTAGTTCGATTGTTATTATTGTTATTTCTCTGTCCGATAGTCTGTATATTTTCTCGATTATGATGTCCTTTTAGTCGTACGATTATTTGACGGTCTTGTATTGTTTTTATGTCCTTTGGTGTGTATTTCGTGTCTGCTACATCTAAATACGACCTCGGAGGGCTAGCAAATGCTTTGCACTATTCTCGTTCGATCACAACGTTTTGGCACTCGGATCTGATTGATTTTGCGTAGTTATTTTTCGATTCAGGAGGACATGGAGTACAGCCTATGCTTCCCTGTATCTTGATGTTATCTTTTTATGCTCCGATGAACCTTCGTGCTGGATTTGCTTTGTTTAGACCATGTTTCGAGCACCTGGAAAGTTCAATCAAGCCTTGCAGTGCCGTTTAGGAGAATGTTAGGTGTGATATGTAGCTGTTTTTGCCGAATCAGTCGTAGGCCTGTGAACGTTTCCGACTGTAGCGCCAAAAATACCTTCATTTTTGCCACCCTGGCGTTAAAGTGGTGTCTGCCAAGCACTGATCCCTTTTATATCATTGACGGGTGGCAAGCGCTCGTGTAGTGTGCGCTCGTTCTAATTGTGTCAGAACAAGTGTTCTTGTTCACCTCATCGTCTTTCTCCTCTCGGCACATGGCATGGCAGATGTCTGCAGATGAATGATATATTATTTTTGCTTTAATATTCGGATAGCGGCGTCGCGATGACGCTCTGTTGCACAGGCGATCTGTTCCGTGAGACTTCTGGCACTTCTTTTGCGACAATAAGTCTCTTTTCTTTCCCAACCACGATAAATCCGCACGCCTGAAATCTGTGCTTATCGTATGGCACTCATATCTCCAATATATGTCACAGAATTTTGTATACTGCTTTCTCCTGTGCGTCGTCCAACGCATTTCTCGAATGGCGGTGATTGTCAGATATTTTGCTTTGACGAGGACATCTAACTAGCCGGGCATCTGCACCAATCCTATTCAGGAGCGGGACGTTCCAGGTGCATGCCCTCAATCTCATTGTCACTTCAAACGTTTGCCATGGTCGTCATCAATTAGAGAGTGTATTTATCCGAGCTTGTTGTTATATTTCATTGGAGTATGGTTTTACGTGGCGGGTCCAAAGCCCAGCGCACAACCCGCTCAGCGGGGGTGGAAAATATTACTTGCACGTTTATATAGCGAGCCGCTTGCTCCAAGACAGACGCCCGCTTTGCAGCCGCACCTAGAGGTGTTCAGACGCTGCCGATGAGATCTCCCCCGGCTAGCCCTTAAACCGATTATGTCAGAGTGGCCTAGCCAGGTTGTCGCCTTCTCACATTAGCTCACCGCTAAACGCATGTTTAGCGGTTACCCAGAGGATACTTGGCCGCAAGCGACCGGCAGTAGTGAGCTGCAACCGCATGCAAAAGAATCGCGGATATATTACCTAAACCCAAAATGGCAACAATTGGAGGCGGCGCTTCCAAAAACAAGCTAGCATTTAAGAAGGTAACGCCATATGGGGGACACGACGTCGGCTTCCATTTTGGAAACGCCACACCTTACATAATGTGCGCTTCGATCTCGTCTATCCCAAAGGAAAAGAAAACAACAATGTTTTGTGTAACCACCTTGTAGTCCAGTTAGTAACGACTATCACTTTCAAGTCGCAACATATTTTCCAATCGTGTTTTTCATAATGAATATATTTTAAAAGTTTGGACATGGTTTCATAAGTCTCCTTCATATTTACGGCTGTGAGCGATGGGTATTGATGGCTTCTGATTGCCATTGTGTAATAAAACTGCTTTAAGGCTTTCTTTGTTACTATCAATAAATAATCTCCATTCACTTGCGTCTATGTTTGGCCAAGCTTTCCAAAAGTCCAGTTATATCATAGCAAACACATATATTGTTTTTTATTTCTATAAAAGCAAGCATATGGCCTTATGTCGCTCACGATAGGTAGTTATCGTAACCTGTTTTTCTAATAAATGTCTTTCTTTTAGACGGGATGCAAGTAGCTCTGACTTATCTTTTGGAAGCTCTAGGTCTCTTATAAGATCGTTTAACAAGGGACTGTGTCAGAGGCTTTGGGCAAAATCCACCTGATACGTGGAGATTTTTGAAGACGAAGAAATGGGCGATGGAGAAACTTCAGTATACGTATCATGTTGATTTTCAGGACGTGGTACTCCATCTGAATCTAGCACGGGAGAGTAAAACCACCAGCTGAAATCGTGGGATAAGACCAAATCATATGTTTTCCAAATCCTTTTTTTTACTTAAACAAAAGTAACAGTTCATGATCACATGTTCTCTCCACATCATAAGTTTTTTCAATTTGCATGTTTTCTCTGTGAAAAATGAGTATCATAAATATTTTTAATTAATAAATGTAATTGTTACTTACTGAGGGTAGGATTTCCAGTTTCTTTAAAATATATATACAGCTATCGCAAATTGAATTTGGCGTCCAATATTGGCTCAAATTCTCAACATCTATTTTAAAATAATCCTTATATGAATTTTGTAGTGAAATAGTGAAATTTTCTCCGCCCTTTTGCTGTAGTGTAAAGACCACATACATAACAAAATATATTCGGGTCATTTTGCAGACAAATTTTCTACTGTTATTATTCATTTTTTTAAAATTCACTAACCAATTAATAGGTTTTTGCTGTTGTTGACAACTATCACTTTTCGCGATCAGGAATGCTAGTTAAATAACATTGATGAACTAAATGAATTACTTTAATAGTCGCAGGTCACTTCGATTTTCAAAAGTATGTATCTTTTTTTTTCGTTAAGTTTGTCACAATCGACGAAGATATACCATACAGGGCAGGCATCTAACGAGTCTATGAATTTTTTAACCACTACCTGTGAAAGGGGTTTGAAAAAAAGGTGTCTTCAAAAAAACTTCATATGCTATGGGAAATGGCCTGTACAGGCTGGGATGTTCAGTAGGTAGGTATAACAGTTTCTATGACGGAGTGATAATTTGATTTTTTTGTTTTATGATTTAAGCATTCTAAGAACATCGCAAGAAATGCCTCAAGGAAAAAGTTGTATTTATTTAATAACAAATATATATGGCCATATTTCTTTCTTACGAAAAACCCGCGTTGGCAACTTAAATTTTCCATACAGTATGAGGCACTTTTTCTTATGATCTGCGTTTTGCCTCCAGAAAAATTGACGGGGGAGAAATTACTTGAGTGTCATTATGGAGTTTTCTCATTTCTGGCGATTCCGGTAGTAAGTTTTAAAAATAATTTGTTTGTAAAAAACTATAATAGGCATATCAAGCCAAATTTTCGCTAAATTGGGTATTTCACTTTATTGTCAACAAAACCAACATTTATTCATGTATTTTTACGAAATAAGGTTTCAATTATTATAATGTTTACAGTTTTAAGACCGTGAAATAAAATTGGTAAGTTTTAAAACCTTCGATTTTTAATGAATTTTTGAAAAATAAAAAAATGTTCGATTTTCCATTTTTTTATTTTTATGTGCATACTCCACAACCGTCGATCATATAAAAAAATTTTCATATCAAGACTTTAAAAAATTTTGCGGTGATCCAATGGTGTTTCTCTCAACGAATTTAGATAAGTAATTTCCAAGATATGATAAAATAAATGGAAAGACATCTGTGAAAATCGTGATTTAAGAAAAAGATCCTATCCATAGAATTTAAAATTTTGGGTGTTTTTGTACTTAGGGGGCCATAATACATCGAAATTAAATAGATAGACTTCAAGTAATTTGTCTTGTTGACTAGTGTTATTTGACATGATTTTAAATACGGCGATCGAAAAAATTGTTATCTATCAGCTGTGTATCTGATAAAGAATCTGCTAAATCTGTTACCTAACAGTTGTGTATCTGATAAGAATCTGGTCTGATATCAATTTTACTTATTTTGAACTGTTATATATTAAACTTGACTCTGGGTTGCTAACAAGGTCACTGTAACTTTAATTATAGTTGTTTTTTTTCCAAGCGAGCTTGAAAAAAAACGATTCAACTAGCTAAACAGTTTCATTATGGCAAAACCATACAGATGGTGGAAGTTTATCAGCTAATTGTTACTTTTTTTTAGCTGCTGTGACATTTCTACTTCTAGCGCAGTATGTTTTTAACACTCAACCAGAGAATTACAAAAAAAAATACATGAAATGCGTATGTTTGTTTGTATGTATGTCACCCTGCCGCCACGCTGTTATTTTGTTATTTTTGTTTATCTGCACATTCGTATCTTCATTTCATTCGCTCGTCCACAATAGTACCCTATTTTTGAATATGAACACTATACAACACTATCAATCAGGTCGACAATTACCTAAGCGGCTTCAAATGAAACCGCTTAACCAACTCAACTCAATTAATTTTTATTGTTGCTTTCCATGCAATTCGGTAAGCTAGCTAGTGTTTTAATTGTGATAGTTAGCAACGAAATACAGCTAATGTTACCGGTAATTTCCTTGTACATATTTGTTGTGAAGATCTCTTCTAATTATGAATCGATTTTGTGTTTGCAGATGGTGTGTTTTTATTTGTATATTAATCCACAAGTTGCTTAAGTATATACACACCGACACACATATATACAGCAAAACAATTTCGTTGCCTACATTTAGGCGCATCCGTTCTTTCGGTTTGTGTTCTGGCCGATATATATCATTTAGGTGCATTTCAATAAAACCGTTTAATTAAAAATATTTTTTTTATATTTTTTTGCATATGTCGCTTTCTATTCATGTATGTATATAGTAGGTGTTCCAGATATGAGCCTTAGTATGAGCGCAAATAAAATTTTTTTAAATATCTCGATCCTTGCGCAACCTAGCGGCAATTTTTTTGTCACTTTCTATTCATGTACGTATTATGTGTTCCAAATTTTTGCAAAATAGGACCACAAATACGATTTTTTGAAATATTTCGATCCATGCGCCACCTATCGGAGTTTTTTTCTTATTATTCATTGTCATCGGGTTCTGTCCAAGTTTCAAGCTTGTAGCTTATCAGGAAGTAACTTAAATATCAGTGATACTTTTGACAATCTAAGAAAAGAGATTGACAGATTAGTTGAAGAAAATAAAACAATAAAAAAGAGCTGAAAGAGCTGAAGACATGCAACGAAAATGTTAAAACGAAGATGAAAAAAATTGAAAGAGACATGTTAGCAGTGAAACAAAAACAAAATACAAACAACATTATAATAACAAATATGCCGAAAATACAAAACATTGATTTAAAAGAAGTCGTAATTAAAATAGTCTCACAAGTAAATGCAAATATAACAAAAGATAATATAATTGACATATATCAAAACGAAAACAAAAAATTCAAAACGTATCCAATTATTGTTTAAAAGAATATAACTCCTATTTTTCGAACCGTAGCTTAAATAGAGCTGTCGGATGTTTAATTTATGTGCATAAAAGTATTGCTTCAACTTTAGTAGCATCAACTGAGTTTGAAGCAAGTAACTTTCTAGTAGTCAAACTAATAAAATTAAACATTAATATCGCGTGCATCTATCGATTTTGCTCTTCTGATGTTGGGAATTTTGTAAATTACCTGGAAAATGAAATCCTACGAATAAAAAACTCAATAATATTAGGAGACTTAAACATTAATATTTTAAAAATGAGCAATGATGCGATAAATTATATACAATCTGTTTATACTAACGGATATATTTGTTTGAATAGTTTGACGAGTGATATGTATACTAGAAAAAGCGAGTTCGGTGGACAATTATTGACCATATACTTTCGGATAAAATAGATAAAAACTTTGCAATGTCTTTAGATGAAACCCCTATTTCAGATCACAGACTTATTTCCGTAGTTGTATGTAAAAGTAAGGAAAAAAATACTATGCTGGATAAATCTGTCATTGAAATCTTTGACTACAATAAATTTGAAGAAACAGATTTGATAACCTCTACTATAAACAATTCAACTTTCACAAATTTCTATGACATACTTTGCGAAAATATTAAAAGTTGCACAAAAACCATTCAAAATCAAACAATTATAAAAAATCGCAGATGAACAAGGAATTACTTTCACTAATAAAAAAGAGAGATAAAATTACAAATTAAAAAAAATATATACTAATAACACTGGACCACGAATTTCAACTTTTTCTCTTTACCAGAAACGCCGTTATGAAATTCGTATGTAAAATCACTTCCTGATTTCGAAAATTGAGTTCATTTTCGATTCTATGGTACTGTTTTTGAGATATTTGCAATTTACCGTTATTCGAAAAAGCAAAAAGATGGCTCCCTTTAATTACGTATATCTCACGACTGGGATAAGCACTTGCAAAACAGTTTACAGAATCGGAAAAGACGATAAAATTTGATATAAATGTATCAGACATCGTTTTTTGCTCAACCACACAGTTTCGAGATATTAGCATATCATTTCAGATTTTTGTTTTTTTTTATGAAAAAATATGAAAAAAATTACTTTTTGCGAGGGCAGCATTCCAAAACCATAACCTTTTTTCCACATATTTTTTCTGCATGTAAAGCTCTGTTTATCTATAAACAAGATAAGCTATCATCGAAAAAAATCGATGCAAAACTACGTAAGTTATAAGCGATCAAATAAAAATACCCAGGTTGCGCAACTTCAATGTATGTATACATACATATATTAAAGATATAAAGTCCAAATGGGATATTATCCGGATAAACGAATAACACCATAACAATGATAATACTTTTTCTTTAAATAAATCAAATAGTACTTTTAATACTCGAATTGTTTTAAAGTAGGTAGAGTGGTTGCATCGAAAGAAATAGTGGTTGGGTTCGAAATCTGCTGTAGGCATGTAGTTATAAACATGTATTTCCGTCACTTATGGGTAAGTATGCAGGTAGATTTTCAAAATTATAAGACACAGAAAATTTTTGAAGCCTACATCTAAGGCAGGTAGTATTTTCTTTTCCCGTCTTCGTATAAAAAGGAACCTTTCTGTCTAGGTAAGATTTGATTTTTTCAATTTTATTCTTGTTCCGAGTATAAATATGAGTTAAATCGACTTGAAACTTCATAACATCTGCAATGCTCGCCGAGATAGTTCAGTTCATACGTCAAATTTCAAAATCGTGATTTATTAAAAAAAAATAAAATGAGTAAAAGGACGCGAGAATTTGAGTGTAATAACGATAAAGATATGTTCAGTCGCATGTGTGGCCAATATACTATCATAAGGCGACGACGAGTGTTCTCAGATCATATGAAAACTATACTCCAAGTATTTTGGCATTGAGCCTAAAAATACTAAAAAACCATGGACACCGAACACTTTGTGTACATCGTGTCGAGTAGAATTGATTCAGTCGGAATCAGGACAACAAATAAAATTTTATACACCAATGATATGGAGAGAACCTACTTGCCATTCAATAGAGTGTTATATTTGTCAAACAAAAACTTATGCCAGCGTACCTACAGTGACATTACCAGTACTACATTCAACGGCAGTTGCGGATCCAGTTCCATTGTCAACAGTAATATCTGAGTGCGGGGAATCAAGTTGTACTGAATTTCGCATGGGAAACGAGAGAAACGTTCTGTCACAAGCACAACTTAATGATTGGATAAGAGATTTGGAACTATCCAAGGAAAAGGCCGAGATCCACACTTCTCGTATGCAACAATTTAAACTTGTGTCATCCGATGTTAAGGTGATATATTGTAGAACTCGTCACGAACCATTTTTCAAACACTATACCAAGAAAGACATTATATGCTACTGCAACGACATTCCTGGTTTATTGAAAGAGTTCGGTCAAACATATGATTCAAAAGAGGGGCGATTGTTCATAGACAGCAATAAAAAATAAAAAGCCTTCTATCCCGATCGCACATGCAGTACATACAAAGGAAACCTACGAGGAAATGCAAAAACTACTCAAATTTATCAAATATGAAGAGCATGATTGGAAAATATGTCTCAAAGCCGTTGCAATGCTATGCGGTCTGCAAAGTGGCTACACCAAACACTGCTGCTTCCCCGGCAAGTGGGATAGCCGGGCTCGTAAGGACTACTACGTCAGAAAGGATTGGCCGGAAAGAGTCGGGTTTACCGTTGGTGTGGATAACATCAAATACACCCCTCTTGTCAAGAAAGAGAAAATCATACTTCCACTCTTACCCATCAAGCTCGGTCTCATTAAAAACTTTGTTAAGGCTTTGGACAAAGAAGGCGAAGCATTTGACTATTTGAAAACAATTTTCCAGTTATTTCTCAAGCCAAGATAAAGGAAGGTATTTTTGTCGGACCACAAATAAAAAAGTTGATCAACAATAATCAATTCAAAGGACTACTCTCATCAGCTGAGGCAGCAGCGTGGGAATCCTTTGAAAAGGTCGTTGCTTCTTTTCTCGGTAGTCACAAAAGCCCTAACTACGAGCAGATAGTGTACGACTTAATCAATAATTATGCGAAAATGGGTAAATATTAAAGGCTTATTAAAATTAGTTTCCCAAAATTCTATAACTTGTGTACCTAACTAATATTTTCTTTCCTGGCGTAAATATGTCTTTAAAAATTCACTTTCTGCACTCACATTTGAGCTTTTTTCCGGCAAATCTTGGCGACGAAAGTGACGAACATGGCAAAAGGTTTCATCAGCAAATGAAATTAATTGAGAACCGATATCAAGGATTCTGGAACGTCGCAATGATGGGTAACTGCTGCTGGTTTCTCATAAGAGAAACCGATCGTAAACTGAATAAGCGTCAAAATAGAACACATAATTATTTCGACTACATAGTAAAATCAAATTAAGATAAAGATTGTTAGAATATAGTATAAACATAAATAAATTTAAAAAAAAGTTGCAAATATGGGTAATTTCATTCATAAATTGAATTTTTAACTAAATAGAAACAGAGCATAACTAGATATTTCACTCTTCTTTATACCATACATACGTTTTGAGGTATACGCTGAAATTGCGCAACCTGGGTATTTTTATTTGATCGCTTATAACTTACGTAGTTTTAAACCGATTTTCTTCGATGGTAGCTTATCTTTTTTCTTATTAAACAGAGCTTTATGTAAAGAAAAAATATCTGGAAAAAAGTTGGGGTTTTGGAATGCTGCCCTCGCAAAGGGTAATTTTTTCATATTTTTTCATAAAAAAAAATCTGAAATTATAAGCTAATATCTCCAAAACTATCTAGTTGACTAAAAAACAATGTAGTATGCATTTATAGCAAATTTTATCGTCTTTCAGATTCTGTAAACTTTCTTGCAATTACTTGACCCATTCATGAGGTATACGTAATTAAATGGAGCCATCTTTTTGGTTTTTTCGAATAAGGTAAATTGCAAATATCTCAAAAACGGTACCATAAAATGAGCTCGATTTTCGAAATCAGGGGGTGGTTTTACATACGAATTTCATAACGGCGTCTCTGTTAAATTTGGCCGTCGACCAGTGTAATCTATTTTTCGAAAACGAATTCCAAAGATACAAAATTAAGAAATAAAATATTTACGTAAAAAGTATTATGGAGAGCAGATAGAGAATAATATCGATTCAAGTAGCAAAACTTGGAGAATTTTAAAAGAAATAATGTACGGAAAATCTCAAGAAAGTAATAATGATATAGTACAACTAATTTATAAAGGCAATATTATAACTGACTCAAAGGAAATAGCTGAGTCATTCAACGACTATTTTACCACCGCAGTAGCAATACCCCAAAATTTTCATTACATTAATGAAACTGTTACAGAAGTACGCATCTCATTTCAGTTAACTTATTGTGACTCCGTTGAAATTATAAACGTTATAAATAGTTTGAATTCCAAATCAGCAAATGGAATCGACGGAATCTCGGTACGATTTGTGAAAAGGTATAAGGAAGCACTAGGGTCAAAATTAGCTGAACTTTTTAATGACTGTTTCCATTCTGGAAAGTACCCGGAAGAACTTAAAGTAGGCTTAGTAGTCCCTCTACATAAAAATGGATGCAAAGAGTTTTGCTCAAACTATAGGCCTATTACCAAACTTAGTACAATCGACACAATTTTTGAAAGTATAGTTCTAGTACGATTAAAAACATTCCTGAGGGACAACAATATTATTGATAAATATCAATTTGGATTTGTAGAGAAATCCAATACTTTATCGGCATGCATTAACTGCACCGAATTTATATATGAAAATTTAGATAAAAAAAATATGTCGCTATGCTGGCGATAGACCTGAGTAAAGCCTTTGACTCCGTAAATTTAAACATCTTGGTACAAAAGCTCCATGAACTTAAATTTGACAAAACTGCTATAAGCTTCTTCCAAAACTTTCTCCTTGAGAGGAAGCAAATCGTGTAAGTAGGAAAGATCAAAAGTACATTAAAAGCGGTAAAAGTAGGGATACGGGAAGGTTCCAAACTTGCTGCAACATTATTTATAATCTATATTAATAATGTATTGAAACTCGGTCTGTACGGAGTTCCACAGTTCTATGCTAATGATGGTAGTTTCCTATATGATACAGATACTCTGGAAGAATTAATCAGTAATATTTAAGCAGATTTGCAATAAATTTCAAAGTGGCTTGCCAGAAACCTCCTGCAAATAAATTTGACAAAAACCAATTTTATCATTTTCAACAATTTTAGATACATTCCTGATCAAAGTGAACTTCCTGGGATAATATACAACGGTAACTTTATTTCAACAGTAGAAAATTAAAATACCTGGGTATTTGGTTCGACGAAAATTTGAATTGGATTGAACAGATTCAAAAAATAAAAATGAAAGTAATACCTTTAAACTTTTTCATTTATAGAAACCGTAACAATATTCCAAAGAAGCAGCTACGGCTTCTATACAATTCCCTCTTTCTCTCGAAAATAAATTATCGCAACTCAATTTGGAATAGATGTTCAGAAGAAAGATGAAGTGAATTACAGAGGCTACAAAATAAATTTACAAAAAATATTCTTGTACTCCCGCGTACAACTAGCACATCCAATCTATATGTAAACATGCTTGACATCCGAAAGTATTCAGCTCTTCAAACTATTATGGTCACATATAAGATAAAAACCAACTTAATAAAATACAATAAAAAATTAACAGCAGTATAAAGCACTGATTATAATCTACGAAACTCTCAGAACATCAGGACTCACTTTTTTCGAACTGAAAGATGCGCTAGATCTATTAGAAGCTACGGTATTAGATTATTCAATAAATTACCGTTAGAGATAAAAAATATAAATAACATTCTACTATCTGAACGATATGTAACAAACTTCCCAGCAAAAATGCTTGGAGTAATTGTAAAAAGGAGCACTCATTTGGTGCTCCATTAGGAGCAAGAAAAAATGTTTGTATGTTCGTTACTTTTCGTGTCATTCCGTTGTGCCGCCAAACTGCTGATTGCGCTCGCGTTGTCATTGTGTTCGGTTTTTGGTGAAGTAACAGCGTATGCTTACGTCTTATTGTCTTAAAACAAAGAAAACACTAAAAAGTATTAAAACTCAAAAGAAACTAATATAAAATTAACGAAAATTAAAAAAGGTAAGTTCAATAATGTATACTTTATATTCAAAGCGTCATTTTAAGCGCCTTGTAAAGAAAGAAATTAATAGGCATAATGAAGGTGACACTTTGACGAGTGAACCGCTTGAGGAGCCGCCACTTGCAAATTCTGCCCTCGCTGCAGATGAAAATTGTGAAATAGCTCGTATATCATACATTTCTGTAATTAACTAGCTCCTTTTAAATTTTCAGCTCAAAGTGATGTAACTATCATTTTAAACACAATGGAGGACAAAATTTATTCAATCTCGGCCGATGTCAAAAAACTTAAAGAAATTGCTTGCCAAAGCCTTCCATAAAAAGCAAAGGCAGCTTCATATCGTACAAAATACAATCAAAAATTGAAAGTTTAATCTCTTACTCTCTTTTTTTACTGTTATTTGTTAATATTAGACTTGGTCAAAGAAATTATTAATCTTATTACTTGTACTTGTATAACAAAATCTGAGATTCAAAAGTTCTTCCAGCCATGGAAGGCCCCATTGTTTTATACTTTTTCGTGAATATGTAATCTTATGAAAACTTATATTTTTTTTAATAATAAAATACATTAAAAACCCATTTTTGGACTTATCTGTAAAAAAACGTAGGAGTCTTTATTAGGTATACTCCGTTTCCAATACTCCATGGAGTAATTCATTCAATAATCCGAGGAGTACTCCGTTCAATACTCCGAGGAGCGCTCCCAACAATGCTCCATGGAGTACTTCGTTCAATAATACAAGGAGTGCTCCCTTCAATGCTCCAAGGAGTACTCCGTTCAACACTCCGAGGAGCGCTCCCCACAATGCTCCATGGAGTACTTCATTCAATGCTCCGAGGAGTGCTGTCTTCAATTCTCCATGGCGTACTCTATGAACAATTTTAAGGAGTGCTCCTCTCCAATGACATGCAATGTTAAAATGGAGTAAAATTTCCATGAGTATCGGAGCAATCCTGTTATTCAAAATACTGCTCCTTAATTACTCCTTGGATTACTTCTTTTTTTGCTGGGTTACTACTGTCTAACTTTAATTTTAGACTATAAACATATATGTAACCACATACTTAAAATATTTATGGAACAATCCAATTTATTTTCTCCTCTAATTAGGAATATTTATTAACATTTTTGGACTTATCTGTAAAAAACGTAGGAGTCTTTATTAGGTATACTCCGTTTCCAATACTCCATGGAGTAATTCATTCAATAATCCGAGGAGTACTCCGTTCAATACTCCGAGGAGCGCTCCCAACAATGCTCCATGGAGTACTTCATTCAATAATACAAGGAGTGCTCCCTTCAATGCTCCAAGGAGTACTCCGTTCAACACTCCGAGGAGCGCTTCCCACAATGCTCCATGGAGTACTTCATTCAATGCTCCGAGGAGTGCTGTCTTCAATTCTCCATGGCGTACTCTATGAACAATTTTAAGGAGTGCTCCTCTCCAATGACATGCAATGTTAAAATGGAGTAAAATTTCCATTAGCATCGGAGCAATATGGAGTAATCCTGTTATTCAAAATACTGCTCCTTAATTACTCCTTGGATTACTTCTTTTTTTGCTGGGTTACTACTGTCTAACTTTAATTTTAGAATATAAACATATATGTAACCACATACTTAAAATATTTATGGAACAATCCAATTTATTTTCTCCTCTAATTAGGAATATTTACTCTTGCCACCACTGATTGATGCAAAATGAGAAAAATGTATTCGTTATCGTCTCGCACAAAATTTTATATTTTTTGAGAAAATTGGTGTATGTATATATATTGTATACCAAAGTTGTTAATAAGGAAAAAAATAAAAAATTTCAGTTACAAAATTCTGTTCGCTACACAGAGTCAAACTAAATAAAATCATTTAAAAACAAGTAAGGAAGGCTAAGTTCGGGTGTAACCGAACATTACATACTCAGCTGAGAGCTTTGGAGACAAAATAAGGGAAAATCACCATGTAGGAAAATAAACCTAGGGTAAACCTGGAATGTGTTTGTATGACATGGGTATGAAATGGAAGGTATTAAAAAGTATTGGAGTGGGCCATAGTTCTATAGGTGGACGCCATTTCGGGATATCGCCATAAAGGTGGACCAGGGGTGACTCTAGAATGCGTTTGTACGATATGGATATCAAATGAAAGCTGTAAATGATTATTTAAAAGGAAGTGCGCCTTAGTTCTATAGGTGGACGCCTTTTCGAGATATCGCCATAAAGGTTGACCAGGGGTGACTCTAGAATGTGTTTGTACGATATGCGTATCAAATGAAAGGTGTTTATGAGTATTTTAAAAGGGAGTGGGCCTTAGTTCTATAGGTGGACGCCTTTTAGAGATATCGCCATAAAGGTGGACCAGGGTGACTCCCGAATTTGTTTGTACGATATGGGTATCAAATGAAGGTGTTAATGAGTATTTTAAAAGGGAGTGGGCCTTAGTTATATAGGTGGACGCCTTTTCGAGATATCGCCATAAAGGTGGACCAGGGGTGACTCTAGAATGTGTTTGTACGATATGGGTATCAAATGAAAAGTGTTAATGACTATTTTGAAGGGAGTGGGCCTTAGTTCTATAGGTGGACGCCTTTTCGAGATGTCGCCATAAAGGTGGACCAGGTGTGACTCTAGAACACGTTTGTACGATATGGGTATCAAATGAAAGGTGTTAATGATTATTTAAAGGGGAGTGGACCATAGTTCTATAGGTGAACGCCTTTTAGAGATATCGCCATAAAGGTGGACCAGGGGTGACTCTATAATGTGTTTGTACGATATGGGCATCAAATTAAAGGTATTAATGAGGGTTTTAAAGGGAGTGTTGTAGTTCTATATTGAAGGCGTTTTCGAGATAACGACCAAAATGTGGACCAGGGTGACCCAGAACGTCATCTGTCGGGTACCGATAATTTATTTATATATGTAATACCACGAAAAGTATTCCGGACAGACGGACGGACGGACATGGCTCAATCAAATTTTTTTTCGATACTGATGATTTTGATATATGGAAGTCTATATCTATCTCGATTCCTTCATACCTGTACAACCAACCGTTATCTAATCAAAGATAATATACTCTGAGTGCAAAGCACGCTGAGTATAAAAACAGGAAAAGTAATGGAGGGTTAAAGTTCCATACCTGTTGAAGCGAAGCTAAAGCGACTCTCATCCGCGATAGGTGATGTGTTGTGAAGAGGCAACGTCACTGGTATTGTTGAAACTATATTTATATCTGGATGTGTGGCTCTCCAATATGTCTGTGGAAAAGTGTACATTAGATAATTTAGTAGGTATAAAATATAACATATGCTGAATATTTTAGCAGTGTGCTAGGAAAAGCTTCTTTAAAGCAGTTCTCTAATATACTCACTTAGCTTCATTTCAAAAGTTTTAAGTATAGTACGACGACTTTGAGGGCCCTGTTTTGAAGATAACATTTTTCATTGCATATATATGGTTACTTGTTCAACGCTAATGTAAGAGCTTCCCGACAACCGAAAAGTTTTGATACTCTATCTTACAAATATATAAATTAACTATAAGTAGACCCGGAAGGCATTGTTCTTCCAGAAGCTTGATTTACATTAATAATTTAAAAATAGTTTTCTTTCTCTCCCATTAACGCCTACACTGTAACCTATCCATCCCGCAGAATATCTCGCCTTCTGCATCTACCTCTACCAGAGACGGAAATGTATAGACAAACAACGAGCAGCAATTGAAATTTCACAAAAAAGTAATTAAAAAAGTTGCAAAATTGTATATACATATATATATCCTATAAAATAAAGTCGTTTTATATTGCATGATTTGTGAGATAGTTAATTTCAATTTGGAAGGAGTTGACACAACTGTAAATCAACAACGAATCCCTTCCCAGTCAGGAATTTTGTAACCAGTATAGTGTTATTTAATTGTTATTCTACTTTATTTTTGCGTACTTGCAATTTGTAAATATTTTATAATCACGATAGTTTTTGTTAATGAAAAAGTTGAATGTATCGAAAAGAAAATTTTTGATAATTTTTATATAACTAAAAGTTAAACTTGAGCAAAAATAAATTGTTCATCAAAATAAAAATTTATTAAAATATAGTTAATATCTTAACCAAAGCCAGTCTCACAAAAAAAAACATTTAAGCCAATTTATCTAGCTTGGTTTACTGCTAACCCTAAGTTATGCAGAAATCAAACAGCTAAAACTAATTTCATGAAGTGTATAATTGGGCCAAATTTCTTTTAACTTATTTTGTTGCATAGAGAGCTGCTTCGGCCGTTGTTTGGTAATAAAACAAAATTTATTGTTTTTTCATACCTACGCGTTTCGACGCGACAGCGCCATCCTCAGGGTATTCTGTTTTTATTAACAATAAACATGAAAATAGCAATTAGTTATAAACACACTTAATAATTTTCTCTCAATATAATATTTTTTCATTTCGTGTTGACTCACCATGTAATGGTATTTGCAAAAATATATAGCTAAATCCGTAAGTTTCTCCTTACTTTGTACATGCTATTCTAACATCACAAAAACATTAATACATATAACATTTCTAACACCAGTACATTAAACATTAATTTAAAAATATATTACAGTTCTTTTCCATTTTGAGTCAAGTTTATTAAATTTATTTTATCACCGCAGTATATGCACTATTTGTGTTGTTTATATCTTCTTTGAAGTTTATGACGTTTCTTAGCTGTTGTTGTATACGTAAAGTTTCCAGTGTTAGTCGTCGTTTTTCTTTTCGCTCTATGTCCAATATTTTAGCGTTGGTGAAATCAGCTGTGTGATTGTTGCTTGTCAGGTGTTTTGCAAGTGCTGTTGTATCCTTTTTATTTTTGGCGTCCATTTCATGTTCATGTAGTCTTATACCCAACGCTCTTTTTGTAGTGCCAACGTAGCTCTTGTTGCATTCATCATTTTCATTGCCTTTACACTTTATTTCATATACCACATTATTCTGATCTTCTTTTTGAATTCTATCTTTAGTTTTCGTAAATATTTTGTTTAGCGTGCTATGTGGTTTGAGAGTATAACTTATGTTTTCCTTTTCTACAATTCTTTTTAGTGTGTGATTATTTGTCAACCCTGGTACGTATGTAACGCTAATATATTTTCTTGTTGTTGAGTTCTCTTGCTGTGTATTTTCATTGTTATTCGAACTTTTAATATTATTTACTGTCGTTTCCATGAGCCGTTTTACGAGTGCAGCCGGGTAGCTATTTTTGAAAAGAATATTTCTTATTTTTTCATCATTGTCTGCTATAAATTCATTGTCGCTTAGAATATTCATTGTCCGAATTAGGCTAATTGCAGTATTTGTTTTTTTGTTTCCATGGATGGTTTGAGTGGTAGTTTATTATTCTACCCGATGCAATAGTTTTAGCATGCCAATTCAATGCAATCTTTATATTTCTCCGATGTATCTATATGTCCAGGAAGGCAATCTTGCCATTGTTCTCTTCTTCTTTCGTAAACTGTCGTTTGGAATGCTGCGCGTTTAGAGTATTCAGTATGTCTTCCAAGTCCTTTATCTTTACTATTGCAAATATGTCATCTGCATATTTTTTATATATTTTACATGCATGTTTTTGCCTTTCAATTCAGCTAAGCTGTCGTCCAAAATTTTGTCAAGTACGATATCAGCTATCGTTGGGGATAATGGGTTACCCATGTGCATACCATAAATTTGATGGTAAAAAGTATTATTGTATGTAAAATAGTTGTTGCCCTGAAGACAAAATTCAAGAATCTTCTGGAATTGCTTTCTTTCAATATTTGTATGCTCTTCTAATTTATTCCATTTTTGTATGATGGTGCGTTTGGGTAGGTGTATTGGAATGTTGGTGAATAAGGATACAACATCAAAAGAGATTAGCATTTCGTCGTCTAGAATTTGAATGTTCTCTATTTGATTTCTAAGTTGGAAAGAGTTTTTTAGGTTGTAATCTTCCGATACTATATTTTTTAAAATATTTCCAATATATTTAGATAAACTGAAACAAGATACGTTCGTGGACGAGGAAATTGGTCTAAGAGTTAAGTTTGGTTTATGTGTCTTAGGAAGTCCGTACAATGTCGGTGCGTTGGCGGCTGATGATGTCAATTTGTATTCCTCTTTTCCGCTGATTTTTTTCAGATTAAACTGGTCATTTATAATTAAATTATTTTTCCGCAGTAACTTTTGGGTGGGATCACTTCTTATAGTTTTGTACGTTTGCTTGTCATGTAACAAGTGCCCCATTTTCTGTTCATAGCTTTTTTATACATTAATACAGTTTTGTTGCCTTTGTCTGCCTTTGTTACTATTATGTCATGTTTGTGTTGGCTAACTAAACTTCAAAGAAGATATAAACAACACAAATAGTGCATATACTGCGGTGATAAAATAAAATTAATAAACTTGACTCAAAATGGAAAAGAACTGTGATTTATTTTTAAATTAATGTTTAATGTACTGGTGTTAGAAATGTTATATATATTAATGTTTTTGTAATGTTAGAATAGCATGTACAAAGTAAGGAGAAACTTACGGATTTAGCTATATATTTTTGCAAATACCATTACATGGTGAGTCAACACGCAATGAAAAAATATTATATTGAGAGAAAATTATGAAGTGTGTTTATAACTAATTGCTATTTTCATGTTTATTGTTAATAAAAACAGAATACCCTGAGGATGGCGCTGTCGCGTCGAAACGCGTAGGTATGAAAAAACAATAAATTTAGTTTTATTACCAAACAACGGCCGAAGCAGCTCTCTATGCAACAAAATAGAACTAATTTCCTTTGATTTTTTTAATATGACTTCTAGTTAACCCTAAAGTCATGCAGAAATCTATCAGTGAAGAACAAAATTCTTAACAGTTTGTATTTTCTACGCTCATTTTTAGTTAGCTACAAAGTCATACACGTCACGCGTAAATATTTGGAGAATAAAATTTTTCACCTTTTGTAAGTTTTCACAAGCAGACTTATAGCTAACGATAAAGAAATGCAGAAAAAACAGTCTATTAAAGAGCCAATCTGCTCCTGTTAGCTTTGAGTATTAGCTCTCAATGCGTAAAATTAAAAATTAATTTTAATGGAAGATTGAAAAGACTCAACAATTTTAATATAATATGAAAAAACAGTAAATAAGAATATAATTTAACAAACAATCAGCTGATAATATCGCGATTCATGACGGGTGCAGCAGGAGAAACCTACGAAGGTTGTTTTAAAAATAAAGTAACTTGAACTATCCAGAATTTTCGAAGCAACATACAATTTTCTTTTTCAATAGAGGCAATTCGTTCAGTATCCGCAGAAGATTCCGAATTTTCTTTACGGATTGCGATGAAAGTGACTGAGAAACTTCATTTCCATGCCACAAATATACATGTACATAGCTAATTACCAAGCAGAAGATACAAGAGTTCTAGAAGGCGAAACGTCTAGACCTTTGGAGAAATATGTTGACGAGGCAACAGAGCAGCGCAAACTGAGGAATGACTAATCACTTTTGATTTATGCACGCTATCAGTTGCGAAGTGAAGTTTAATTGTGAAGTACTCTCAAAGCAGTCTAATAAAGACAATTTTGTAATACAGAATATTGGAGTGTTTTAATCAACAGTTTAGCTATAGGAACGTTAGCAGAAGGTTACAAATAAACGGAATTTCCCAAAAATTCGTTACAATTGGTGTCACAAGAGGAATTGTTGAATAAATTCTGAAGATTTCGAATACAACTTGGGCATGGCAAAGTTAAGAGAATTAAGGATCCAGCAACTGAAAAAGGAGCTGGAGAACCGTGGATTGAATAAAAAATAAATAAATGTAAGGGGAGATAACCTCCGAAGAGATCTAAGGCCGAACTTTTCTTCCAATTTGCGTCGTGCTCCTCTTGATTTTCCCTACAAATTGGCCGGACGGGAGCTACATGTTTTATGCCGACTCCGAACGGCATCTGCAAGGTAGATGAGTTTTCACTGAGAGCTTTTCATGGCAGAAATACACCCGGAGCGCTTGCCAAACACTGCCGAGGGGCGACCCCGCTTAGAAAAATTTTCTTCTAATTGAAAAACCTTATTTCTAAAATTTTGATGTTGCTTTGCCTGGGGTGTGAACCCAGGGCATACAGTGTGGTAGGCGGAGCACGCTACCATCACACCACGGTGGCCGTGGATTGAATACAACCGGCAATAAGATCGAACTTCAAGCACGGCTACGAGAGGTAATACAAAATCGTTCCCGAGATTGAAACATTGAGAGGTCGTATACAGGAGCTGCAACTAAATCGTCCAGCTGTTTCAGAGAGCAATGCGAAGGTAAAAACTCCATCTTTTGACGGTTCTGTCCTCTCCAAGTCTTTACGCTACAGTTTGAGAAGACCGCATGGGTGAACAACTGGAATGCTGCAGATAAAGTTGCTGCACTACTCGTCGCACTGAAAAGACTAGCTACCAAAATCTTACAGACTATTCCAGAGTGCGAACGGAACAGTTATGAAGCATTGATGGGCGCCTAGAGAGGCGGTACGGAACCGAGCATAGGAGACAGGTATACCAAATGGAGTTACTGAGCCGCTACCAGAGGCCTGGTGAAACATTGCAAGAGTTTGCATTGGATGTTGAAAGGCTGGCACATTTAGCGAATGGGGACGCACCCGTGGAATACACCGAAAGGGTAAAAATCCAGAGCTTTATTAATGGAATACGGGATATCGAAACGAAGCGAGCGGCATACGCCAACCGAAAACATACATTCACAGAAACGATATCACATGCTCTAATTCAGGAAACAGCATCGCTTCTGTGTAAGCCAGCTTTCAAAGCACGCCGTGTGGAGGTAGAAAGGCCAGACTGGGTGCACTCAATATTCGAGGCACTGAAAGGATCGCAAAAGCGGAGCGAAAGAGTTATCAAATGATTTAAATTCGGGAAGCCAGGTCACAATGCACGTCATTGCGATCTTGATCCTAGTGGATCTAACAGCATGGGTGACCTTAAGAACAAAGCTGGAGGAGATGCGCAAGAGTGAGTTAGATGTAAAGATGGACGGCTAGCTCCAGTTGTGGAATGTCCCCTTATCTCTGTGTCACAAATCGGAAGAAAATCGAGGTCTTACCATCAGAAGAAATGAGATACGGGCGTATGTTGTTGTTGTTATAGCAGGTTTGACCAATCACAAATTGTCATCAATGTCCTCTAACGGGAGTCCGAGGAAACTTGCTGTTTCAACAGGGGTGGACCATAATGTGAGAGGTGTTAGAGGCGTTGATTCCACATTACAATTGAAGAGATGGTTGGTGTCATGTGGAAACACATTGCAAGCAGGGCATACATTTTGTATGTCGGGGTTGATTCTGGATAGGTAAGAGTTTAACCTATTACAGTATCCAGATCGAAGTTGGGCTAGAGTGACTCGCGTTTCCATATGGGGGTGTGTGTTCCTCTTCCGCAAGTTTAGGGTATTGCTCTTTGAGTACTGGATTCACCGGGCAATTCCTGACATAGAGGTCCGACGCCTGTTTATGGAGTTCACCAAGGACCTGCTTATGTTTTTTGGCTTCATACGGCTATGTTCTCAGGTGCCGTATTTCCTCATAGTGCTTGCGGAGGTGACTCCTTACGCCGCTGGGCGGTGTTGGCTCATCAATCAGATGTCTGTTGGGATACCCAGGTTTCTGGGTATTCAACAGAAATTGGTTGGTTAGCATTTCATTTCTTTCCCTTAAAGGGAGTATTCTCGCCTCATTATGTAAATGGTGTTCTGGGGACAAGCTGTGGCGGTTCTGAGGGCAGTATTTTGGCAGGCCAGTAGCTTTTCCAGTGGGTAATTCTAAGGCTTGGCGACCATATCGGAGACGCGTAGCATGCAATCGGCTGGCCAATTGCTTTGCAAGTGGTAATGAGCGTTTCTTTATCTTTTTCCCAAGTACTGCCAGCAAAAGATTTGAGGATTTTATTACGGCTCTGGATTTTCGGTACAATTGCGGCTGCTCACGGATGTTCACCAAAATGTAGATCCTGATCGAACGTCGCACCCAAGATTTTGGGCTGTAAGACAGTCAGTAGCGTAGTGCCATTGAGGGGGCGTTCAAAATGGTCGCGAGGTGAAGAAACTGGAGAGATCAGGGAGGTAGTAATTTATTTTGTTACATAGCTCATCGATCTGTGGGCCTGGGCCTGTGGCCATTATTGTGCAGTCATCGGCGTAGGAAACGATAATAACTCCTTCTGGTGGCGAAGGTAGCTTTGATATGTAGAAGTTAAACAAAAGTGGGGATAGGACACCACCATGTGGCACCCCTTGTTTAACTCTCCTTGGTTTAGATGTTTCGTATCGAAATTGCACCGATGCCGCCGTCCACCCAGATAATTTGCGGTCCCCCTTTTAAGACTTGGGGGAAGGGTAGACCCTTCCAGGTCTTGCAGTAACGTGCCATGGCTGACCGTATCAAAAGCTTTTGATTGGTCTAGCGCAACGAGTACTGTTCTGTGGTGGGGGTTTTGATTTAAACCGCAATTTATCTCGGTGCTAATGGCATTTAGCGCGGTGGTAGTTCCGTGTAGTTTTCTAAAGCCATGCTGATGAGAGGCTGGTGGCAAATTTGCCTTGAAATGGGGCAGTAAAATGGCTTCAAGCGTCTTAGCTACTGGCGATAGGAGAGATATCGGGCGATTTGACTCTCCTGTGTTAGCTTGTTTCCCAGGCTTTAGTAGCGGGGCCACCTTGGCCATTTTCCATTTTTCGGGAATGACAAAGGTGGAAAAAGACAGGTTGAAGACATGTGTTAAATATTTAAAACTCTCATTTCCTAGGCTTTTAAGCATCGACATGGCTATGCCGTCAGGGCCTTCCGCTTCTGGTTTAGCTTGCCCGATGGCATCCTCAACCTTTTTGGCGGTGATGGCAATTGGGAACGCGCTGAATTTATGTTTGTGCGCGTGTCTATTGGCCCTCCGTCTAGCTTTGTCAACCGTAGAATGCATTATAAATTGTCGGCAAAAGGCGCTCTTGCATTTTTTCGCATCCGACAGCTCTTTATCGCCAAAGGCGATGGAAATTTTGTCGTTGTGCTTGGACGGATTCGATAGGGACTTTACGGTGGACCAAAGCTTACCCACACGGGCAGAGAGGTTACAGCTTCTTAAGTGCTCCTCTCATTTCGCCCGCTGGTTTTCATCCACAAGCGGTCTGATGTGTTGGTTTATGCCCTTAATGGGGGTCGCCGGGATCGAGCTGTCTTATAAGGTCACAGGTCCCCCTCCATTCCCGCTCTCGCGATCTTTTCTGTGGACATTGTACCCAGAACAGGTCTGCAGACCAGATCTTGCTGTGAGTTTAGTCTCTTGAATCGCAGCAATGCGGATGTTGTGCCGCTTCATGAAATCGACCATCTCCGTGATCTTACCAGTTAATCCATTACTGTTTAACTGCAGAATTCTAAAGTACAACGGGGAGACGTCGTCACTCTAGAAGTAAGTGACGGGTGACTACGCATAGGTTGTGAGAAGCTAGGACGCAATTGGTGTTGGGTCCTGGGACTTGTCGTCTCTGGGTAAGCATTGGGGTGCCCGGCGCTAAGGCTCAGACTACGGGACGCCATTGGGCGTGAACAGCAGGGAGCCACAAAAGATTTATAGAAATTACGGGGACGTCTGGTTTTAGGCTCTAGCCCTGAACTACCTGTCCGATGCAACCATCCCTTGCACGAGACACACTGATAAGAGTATGATCGTCCTAAAAAGATTCTTTTCCGGTAAACGCAGCAAAACCATTTCTTAGGGCCGGTGTCAGGAGACGGACCCGGATTGGGCTCGATACCTGCCCGGAGCAGGAGAGTATGGAGCAGTCCCGCTGCGAGGAGCTGTTGGAGGGATGACAGTTTGTGGGAAGGACATAACGAATTAAATGGGGTTACACTGAAATGACAGTCCTTGGTCTGGACCTGCCCGGAGCAGGAGAGTATGGAGCAGTCCCGCTGCGAGGAGCTGTTGGAGGGATGACAGTTTGTGGGAAGGACATAACGAATTAAATGGGGGTTACACTGAAATGACAGTCCTTGGTCGGAAAAAATCCCGAATACATAGAACCAACTGCCTTGGGAAACGGATACGGACGCATCTCATTATTTAATCCGATCTGATTTGGTCAACGTGAGAGTAATGGTATTACCTTGAGAAAGATTTCGTACGGTTACTGGCGAGTATAACCAAGTACAAGGAGACGTGTTATGTGGTCTTAGTTGGAAAGGTCACGGTTCTACACAAATTCGTTGTGGCGGAGATCGGTGATGAAGTCATATTGGGAGTGAACTTCTTGGTTGACCATGGAACCAGGATCGATATGGAAAGAAGGATTATACGCTATAAGAACAAGGATGTACCATTCAACTTCAGTTTGGAGAAAGGGTTCAGCAGTAAGAGAGTGCTGGTGGAGGAAATTCAATAAAGACCCCAAAAGTCAAAGGCAGTAGATCGGGCAAAGGTTTATGGAACGAGTGGGCCAAACAAATCAAAACCGAATGTACCTGCGAGAAAAACACTGGCATTGACAACCCCAAAAGAACGCACTAAAACGAAGGAAAGAATTTCCCAGGGCGCACTACTGTTGTAAATTGTCAGAACGATACTGATTATGCAAAGCCAAGCCGTCAAACAAACGATCTGCGAAGTAGTTCATTCGCCAAAAAACAGATTGTGAGGGAAAAACCAGGATAATGTGTAGTAAGATGAAGCACTGTCAAAATGGTGTGAAGATGATAGCGTGCGACAATATCGCGAGCTTGCGGTGGCTGGAGGAAGTGGTTCCAAACCTCCAACGACATGGCACGAACGCGCGGTTCGAGGTTGGGGATAAAGCGCAAATTCCCACGGTACCAAAAGTTAAGGTATGGATACCATGCGTGATGAAGTGGGAGGATACACTGCGACTTCTGCGGAATAAGGATCCGAACATACCGACACAGGATTGGAAGGTACTTACTGTATCTCGGCCTACGGAGGAAGGTAAGTTCTACGTCTTCCAAATAAACAAGCAGGAGGAGGATGTGTTGTACACGCAGCTTGGCAAAATGTTCTTAGGTACAGGCAAAATTTACATGCGACTCAGGAAAACAAGTCTCGAGGATAAAAATCCTAACACGCTAGAAGTGGGCGAAGTCGAAAAGGGCCTCAAAAGCGTAAGAGAAAAAAGACAGTTGGAGGTAGCCGACGTCACCACGAAGGTGTTAGAAGAGGACCAACAGACAAATGGTGCTATGAAGCGCACAGAGGAACACACGCCACAACAGCTACGAGAGGCTGAAGGGGGCCTCGAATACTATAAACCCAAAGGGCAAGGGGGACGGCGACGTCATGACGAAGGTGTTGCAGGGGGAAAAACAGCCCAATGGTGCTGCGAGTCCTACAGATACACCTCCAGCACGGTAAAGTGGCGTCGAGCGAACACCTCCTAGCCCTTGAGGAGGTTCGTTTGACGTGGGGCTGATCCACGAGCCGTGGTTCTTATCGGGAGGAAAGGTTTCTGGACTTAGCGCGCGCAGATTTGGCGTCTACTACGCGCAAACGGAAGGACGGGTGCGAGCTGTAGTAATGGTAAAGAAACAACTGCATTCATATATGCTGCCTAATTACACTACTGAGTACCTCGTAGTGGTGGCCGTTGAGCAAAAGAATAAGCAGGCATTTATCCTGGCATCCTGCTACATGGCCCATGCTGCGGAGGTTCCACCGCCAACGACAACGACTGTAACCCATCAACTAGCACAGCAGCAGTCGAAGCTGCACCTGCAAGTGTAAATAACAAAAATGTAGCAAAAACAATTACAAATTCAAAAAACAAAAGAAATATTAAAAACATTCCACCTATTAATATATTTGATGTAGAATCAAAAAAAATAAATGAGCTGATCAAAGATGGTTTAAAGACAAAAAATTTTAAAATAAAAGAACACAACCAAAATAAAATATCGATTTACTTAACAAATCTCGAAGACTATAAAAGAGTTCGCGGATATCTTGAAAAAGCCAATGTGAAATACTATTCATACACACCCAAATGTTTAAAAACTAAAACATACTTGCTGAAAGGCTTGAATGGCAATACCAAATGTGAAGAAATTTTTAATGAGCTTAGTCAATATCAAAATGATAACCTTAAAATAGTCAATTTACTACTAAAAAATCGACAGAGAAAAAGATTACAA
>JARSSU010030526.1:0-68207 GCA_029619165.1 Eurosta solidaginis | reverse complement strand
ATCTATAGTCTTTTGCTGCTTTTGTATGATACCTTTACTTTTAGTTTTTGGTATAAGTTATTTTTCACATAATTAATTTAATTATTCCATTGTTGTTTTATTATGTAATTCGCTTTTACATTCCTGACGGTATATAAAATAATTTTGTAAAAAATGGTAGTGCCAGGATAATGCTACATCAATAAATACAAAATATGTATGTACATAAGTACAGCTCACTCACATAATAAGTAGGACCCCCTATTTTGACAATTCTAAATTTTTTCGCTTTCCGCCAATTTCTTTTAACTATTGTCCCATCGCATATTATTGTACACGATCTATAAACACAACTAAATTATATTTATAAAAATGTTTTAAAAATTCGACGAATTTTCATATTTTTAATAACTAATGGCTCATAAGAGAAATTTGTCACGATCTATCACAAAAACTAAATTATTTATTAAACAATGTTTGAAAAATATTCGACGAATTTTCATAAAAAATTTTAATTTTTTTTCACGAATTTTTAGAATGTTTTTAGAGTATTGAGATTTGTATTCCTTCAATTTACAGTACCAAAGTAATATTCTTAATTCCTTTAAACATCTTTTTGGATCTATGTCCTTATTCACATGAGTTACTGTATATGAAATAATAAGCAAATGTATGCATATGAAGTAAATTTTGGAAAAAAATAAAAAAAAGAACATATTGGCGGAAAATGACGTAATTGTAATAATGACTGCATATGAAACGGAAAATTTCAGCGTAAAAATAAGTTTTTTTCCCAGCTAGCTTGTTCTACCCTAAACTCTGTGCATTGGCACGTTTTTGTTCATTTACCGGCCGCATAATATCCAAGCTCTCTCTAGTGCGCCTGTCTCTAGGGCGAGCTGTCGCGCTAGGGCTCGTTATCTTGCCGGTATGGAGCTTCGGCAGAAAAGTGTGGTATCATTATAGGTATTCAATCGGGAAGAAGCGTGCAGGGGGAATGGTGTGCGGAACGCGCGCTTGACTTGCCAAAAATTAGTCAGAACGTGGAGAGCAACGAAAGGTGGTTGTGAATTTTTTGAATATCTTCCAAAATTTGCTTTTCTGACATTATAAAGTCCGCATATCAGAGGTGTTGAAATTTGCTTTATCGCTTAATCATATTTTCATAGCTATCGCCCACAGCGACATCAAGAAAAAAGGGATTCGTATCTTGCATGTACGGAAATAAAAGAAATTGTCGTGAGGGACACAGTATGGTAGGTGACGGCTAGAGTGGTAAGAACACATGAGGCCTGTACTCTCAGATGAGTTTCGACCCACTTCAACGTATTTTGCGTGAAGCCATGGGAAACTGTGGTAACTCACATTTTCTTACTGCTTCGCTCGAGATGCGGATCATAGCGAAGTCCAAGGTTACGTTTATATGCAAGGAGGAGGGCAGCAGACTCTACCTGATTTCATAGGACGATTTTCCATAATTCTTTTAATGAGTACAGTGAGTGAGGCCGGTGAAAGCCCCCTGCAACGACTAGTGTGAGCTAAAAACCTGCTTACCGCCGCTTTTCCCATCGCATGCATGAATCGTAACATACCTACCCAAAGGTGTAAATACACTGGAAACTACTTATAAAATTGTTTGTACTTTTTCAGATTCCGTATACCAAATTTAGTTCCTGTTCTCTCAAACTAATTGTCCCACTAAGATTGGGTATCTTATAATGCACCTTAGATAACGAATTATCATATTTCCCTTCACAGTCTACGTCCATAGCATAGCCGTATCTGAAAAAATAGTTTCAAATTTGAGCTTAATAAAAACTTGAGGTTCGCTAATGCATTTCCCATATTTATGACCATGGAGCAGTTAAATTGTGGGCACGCCTAATGCTAATATTTTTTTATTTGCGAAAAAGTAATATTGGTGTGCGATTGTAGATATTGAGTTAACTATAAAACCACACCCAAAACACAATACAAATAATAGCCGAAAAATAAGTACATGATTAAAATCAGCGAAATTTATGCCTTTATTATTACATTTGGGGGATTCACTATGCCTTGGCAAACGGTGCGTGGATTACACGGATTGTAAAGTCACAACAATAAATTCAAAAAATTATAGAGATTCAGTTTCTTTTAAGCTATACTGATCTATTACGTTAGAGTGCGATGGAAGCAAGGTTTATTACACGCTATGGCCCACGTTTCGCCAAATTTCCTTGGCATCATCAGGGAGCAATATTTTTAGATATGGCGGTAAAAAGAAACTCAATCTCTCCATATGACATACTGATCGGAAGAAAGTTATTCAAAAAATTATAATTTGGCGAATATTAGCAGTTGTATGTATCATCACTATGCTGCTACTAAATAAATGCACAACAACAATAAGAGCAAGCACCCATACTTGTGTACATGTACACATCTAAGAAAGCAGCCACACATGCATGTAAACAGTGAAGAGATTATTTCACATACACATATTAAGTCATCAGCTAAGAGCAGAAGTTTTTACTCACGGATGCACACGCAGATAACTAGAAGAGAAACGTAAATATCAGACACACAAAGGAGACGTAAGTAAGCAGCTGTTCGTGAGAAGTCTAGACCTTAGGTAAAATGGGTTAACGAGGTATCCGAGATTATAAAAATAGCGCAAGCAGAGGAATAATCAATCAGTTTGATTTTTACAACGTCTTTAGCGAAGTATGCGAGTATTGTTATTGTACTACTCCCAAAGTAGTCCTATAAATGAAATATTGCTATAATTAATATTGAGTTATTTATTCGATAGTTGAGCGAGTCGATAGCAAAAGGTGCAACATACAGCGAATTCCACAAAATTCTTATAATATGCAATCCGTGCAATTCATAGTATGTTCAGTCCTAAGTATATTTTCGTACACGACGTGTAGAAAATAAATACCTTCTTCTCAATATTTTCATTCGTTCATTAATAGATTAAGCAATTGCTTTTCGTATTTTCTTGTAATATTTTGTCGTACGATGTAAACAATCGTGCAGTCCATGCACCTGCAAGACAAAGCGAATCCCCCTATTGTTTAATTTTTTTTAAATGATTCACAACAACATACACGTAATATGAGTATACAATGCCCAATAATAACTGTATCAAAAATCGTGCACATTTATTGGAAAATAATAGAGAGTAGCAGCGTGTCTTCGAAAAATTTGAGTATCGAAAAAGCAAACAAAATACACACACCATATCGTTAGCTTAATGTGAAAGTGTGCTAAGTCAACTTTTACGAATTTTACAGGAGACGAAAAAAACTGAATAATTTTTGAAATACCCTTCTTTTTTCAAAACTGTGAATGAGGATACCTTAATTGCAATGCTTTTGAGTGTAGAAGGTTTGAAAAAGATAAATAAAATCATGTATGCGAACGAGCAGCTATTTTACGACTTGGCACAATTTCCGCACTCAAAACAAACTTTTTCTCCTGACTAGCACTTTTTACTCAATATGTTTTCCCATCACTCCTCCCCTTTAGTGATTGAAATATAATACTAAAACTATATATTTGACAAAAAATACTATTTATTTATGAAACTATCTAACGGTTCTGATCTGGACTCTTTTGGTGGATGGTGCGCAGACAATAATTTATTTTTAAATTCAATCAAATGCTGTGCTGTGTCTTACTACAAAAAAAACACTGCCACATACTTTATCTACAAACTAAATGCCAATTTCTTAATCGTTGACAAGAGTGTAAACACTTGGGTGTAATTTTTGACTCCAAACTCTCATTTTCTAGTCACATTGACTTCATTGTTTCAAATTTGTTGCAATGGTTGGGTTCAGTAGACGTACCACCAGTGACTTTAAGGACCTATGACGTTGAAGGCACTTTATATATCCTTGGTCAGAAGTGGTCTTGAATATTGCTCAATAATGTGAAACCTTTCTATGAATCTAACTCCTATAGAATTGAGGGAGTTCAAATTTTTTTTACAAATATTGCTTTACGTATGCTTCACTGGCCAGACGGCCTCCCATCACATACCAGCAGGCGCAAATTGCTTGGACTTCAGGCTTTGCATGACAGAAGAACTTTTATCTCACTATGCTTGCCTATAATGTAATAAACTTTGGCACGAATTGCTCTGATTTATCTAATTTGTTCATTCCATATATTCCACTGGGTGATCTTCGGCATAATAGATTACACAGGCCGACAGCATCTCAGACCCAGGAACCGGACTATATATTTTCGAAGGGTTTTGATGCGATGAATCGAAATCTGGCATTGCTCTATCAGCTCTGGTTCTTGCAGATGTTTTCTTTCACCAAAATTAAAGGATGACATCTTTGAATACAAGTCTTATTCTTTCAATGGCGTTGAGTTTGCTCCAATATCATTTTTTTCGCAGAGATATCGTATTTTGATATTTAGATTAGGATATCTCAAAAACGAGAGCTGATAGAGCAAGGCCAGATTTGGATTCAGCGCATCATAAACCTTCGGAAATATATAGTCTGGTTTCTGGGTCTGAATAATGGTTGAATTTTGTCGGCATGCCTATTTATCGAAATAATTCATAAACGATTATGCTATGAATGAACTTAAAACTAGTACTATACATCTACATGTTGTTGTTGTTGTTGTTGTAGCGATAAGGGTGCTCCCCGAAGGCTTTGGGGAGTGTTATCGATGTGATGGTCCTTTGCCAGATACAGATCCGGTACGTTCCGGTAACACAGCACCATTAAGGTGCTAGCCCGACCATCTCGGGAACGATTTATATGGCCACATTAAACCTTCAGGCCATCATCCCTCCCTCCCCACCCCCAAGTTCCATGAGGAGCTTGGGTCGCCAGAGCCTCATCTGTTAGTGAAACAGGATTCGCCGCGGATAGGTGAGGTTGACAATTAGGTTTGGAGAAGCTGTATATTGCGCTGGCAACCTGAAGGGTTGCGCTACACAGCGCCTTGAATCTGGTATTTTAGTCGCACTCTTACGACAGGCATACCTACCGCGGGTATATTCTGACCCCCTAACCCGCTGGGGGAATATACATCTACATAGCAAATAGATTCAGTAGTGTTATTAATTTTAGTAACAGCTTATATAAGTTTAGCTTGATTGTTTTCTATTTTTAACTAGTCTGTAAAAAGCATGTAGTTATCGACATGTAAAAATTGAAGTAGATAAAAGTCAGCGCAAAGCATTTATCAAACACCAAGGCATGTCTCAACTGGGTGAATCCAATTTCAAGGGGTTGTGTTCGCAACGCTCTCAAGGGGTTGCCAGCGCAATATATAGCTTCTCAAACCCGAATTGTCAACCTCACCTATCCGCGGCGAATCCTGTTTCACTAACAGACGAGGCTCTGGCGACCCAAGCTCCTCATGGAACTTGGGGGTGGGGAGGAGGGATGACCTGGAAGGTTTAATGTGGTCATATAAATCGTTCTCCGAGATGGTCGGGCTAGTACCTTAATCGTGCTTTGTTACCGGATCTATATCCGCAAAGGACCATCAACATCGGCCCAAAGCCTTCGGGGAGTGGCTTATCGTTAATACAACAACTACAACAAAGCATGTACTTTTAGACTGAATGAATTAAATAAGTAAATAAAATGCGCGCACAAAGAAATTACTAGTAATTCAGATTGATATTATTGACTGGTTGACTTTGCACATTTTTTTGAACAGCTGACGACTTAGCACATTTACACATCATTGGGCGCAGCACGTAAAAATTAAAAGTTAAAATATTTTTTTTTGTGATCGTTGTATTTTGAATTCAGTTTTAAAACTGCATTAAAATACAATTTTTCAAAAAAGTGGTTTAGCACATTTTCACATTAAGCTAACAATATGCCTTAATACGTACGCAAGTATATCCATTCATGCCTATTTATATACATACATTGATAAAAATGAGGGCACACATTAAAAAGCTTTAGCAATAAATCTTTGAATCAATACCGAAAATATCAATCAGTGTACAATTAATATTTCTCTTGTTTACACATAAATTCCAGCTGCGCGCGTAAAGAGGCCAAAGAGTTATGAAGTGTACGCATGCGTGCTTGAGTACGAAAGAGTATGTTCGTACATATGAGTCGATACTTCTTGAAATGTAAAAAAATATAAAAATTGTTTAACATGTATTTTATATTAATTGTTGAATGCTTGCTCGCATATGTAAGGAGCAAATTTTAAAAACGGCATCCAGCTACATTGCAGAAACATATGTAAAATGATCATTTGTAAATTTGTATTTACATGTGCTATACGACACAATGTCAGTTTAAAATAGTTCAAGCAGCAATTGGAATTAACAAAAGAAAAAGAAAACAAAAAAGGTGTGAGAATAAAGTACTCGTGAAGTTCGATGTTCAAGCATACAGATGTGCTTCTAGAAATGTTTTTATAGTTTGTTATAGATCGCCCATGAGTTGAAGTAAAAGCAAAGCATAGGTAGGTTAGGTTAGGTTAAGAAGATGTGCTTTGGAATTTTCCACACGTATACTAGGAAACATTTTGTTCATAGTAAGTTCCCTCAGTGATTGCCGGGTGGCGGCACATTTGTCGAACCAAATTACTTCTTATTTGGCCTCAATAAATCACTTGCTTTCTCTGAAAAACTTAAGCAGGACTGAAAGCTCCACTCTCCCAACCTCTAAAAGTCTGTCGAAAAACATGCGCTCAGAAATTTGAGCTATTCGTAGTCAATAAAGTGATGACTAGGCTCCTCTTTGGTGCAATAACGCAATGATATCCGTAAGTATTCTCATTGTAGATTTGTTAAGCTTGAGAGGGAAGCCAGTTGCTTTGCTATAGTCATTAGATTTGAAACCTCGCAAAGTTCTCGGTTAATGTGCGATAGGTTCTTTGCACGGATCTCTATTGCTGGCTTTTTCCTTACGACTATAACTTAGCTGTGGTCATACGGACCTGTACGCCTCGCTAATGTCCATTTCGGAACGTCTTTCGTCTCATCTGAAAAATCATTCCCTTGAAACCTGACAATCATCCCGCTTGATGTACATCAGGTCTGTTGCTTGTATCTCATGTTTCTCAATTTTCTTTACGAAATAACTCAGCCGTATTGATACGGAGCTGTGTGCCTCGCAAATGTCCATTTCGAAACCTTTCCTGGCATTCTCATGTACAAATTCAATCCTTATCGCTGTCCCCAGCAAATCTGAAAAGAGGCTCTACACCTCAACACGATATCAGAAATTATCACGTTGGATTCGAGTGCCTTTAAGGCAGTTTGGCTGTTGACAAAGATCGTTACATTGATGTCAGGTACCATATTATCCTGTAGTAATCTGGCTGCTCTCTCTATGTCATAAACCTCCAACTTAAAGGCACTGCATGAGTCAGGGAGTCGGTACGAGTGATTTACCTGCATATTCATTGAGCACATATCCATCTCCAGTTTCCCTTTCCATTTCTGAGTCGCCTATGAAGATTGTAATGCCCCTACCACAGTCTAAAACTTCCTCCCATTTATTTATGTTCTGCATTTGGAAGTCAAAAAACATGATGTGGTCAGCTGTGGGCGCTCGGTCAGCTGTTATTCGTTTTATCGTCGTCTTGTCATTACTCTTTCATTGGCTTGTTATCAACGGGTTACAGATATCTCATCGATATTATGCTGAAGGAATCGATAGTTTTTTGATGTTAAAGCGATATATTTTTTCATAAGTAATCGGATGAATTTTGATATTTAATTGGTATTTTATATATAAACCAATAACCTGGCGATGAAAACTTATTAAACTCCTATAAGAAATTTGATAACCTCTTCATAATATATCGATAACTTTTAGATAAATAATCGAAAAATGTTCGATAGTTAGTAGACAAGTAGTATAATCGATAACAAATTTATAACTCGTAACCAAAAATCGAAAACTAATCGATAGTGTTTATTATCCATAATGAATTCATTCACATCGATATCAACTCGATAACTTGTCCATACCTCATGGAAAATACATGCATGTATATCAAAACGATAACACATCAATAAGAAATGGACGACGTCCATAACCCCAGCCTATAATTCATCGATAGTGAACAGCTAGCACCTGTCCTCTCTCCTTAATTCACCCTCTGAGCAAAAAAAATTAAAAATTATCAAAAAGCAATTTTAATAATAAAACTTATCACTGTCGACGATCCCTGATATACAAACGTTTTATTCATAATTCAACTTTAAATTGCTATCATCCGCGATAAGGAAAATAACTTCTGTCTGCCGCAGATGAGGCTGCATACATTTTTCGCCATCATTTTGTTGTCCCTCATGAATCAACGTGCTTAGTTACCAAGCTTTCATACGCAGTTGTAGTATTACACATAAGATTACGTTCTACATAAATTGATTAGAAGTAATTTTGTATAACATAATATTGATTCAAGGCTAACGCCTCAATTGATGGAAGAGGAGTAGCAGCAAAAATATATAACAAGATATAATTTCGCAAGTAATTTAAGTACGTACATACGTGTGGGTGTGCGTGTACCAATAGCTTCTTACATAAAAGTCGATTTATGTGTAGTAGGATAACAAGCGCAATTTTGCAATTACGCAAAAGATTAATTCATGTTATATTTCCAAACCTCAGTGGGGTGTTAAATTGAATTGGAAGTGTGCATAAAAAACACCATACAAAAGCAATAAAATAAGTTACTCAACTCCAAGGTATGATTAAGTGGGACGTTAATTAATGTACACCAGTTGAAATTCTACCGCTATCAACGGGACAATACCCTTGCTTTACTTTCTTTCCTTCCTTACTTTTCCATATTTCTTTTCTTTCTTTTATTTGTACTTCCCTGCCTTGTCCTTCGTTCGCTTTCTTTTCTTCCATTCTTTATTTCTTTTATTTTCGTTCCTCTTCATTCTTTCCCTTTGCTTCCTTACATTTCCTTCGGTCCGATTTTTATACCTTTTATGAACACGAAATGGTATATTAAACTTTGGTCCGATGTTTGTAACGTTGAGAAATACAGAAGGTAGACTCACCATTAAGTATACCGAATTGATCAGGGCGACGAACTGAGTTGATATAGCCATGTCCGTCTGACCGTCCGTCTGTCCGTCCGTCTGTCTGTTTGAACGCAAACTAGTCCCTCAAATTTTGAGATATCTCAATGAAATTTGGCACAAGGATGTATTTTTGTATTATATTAGACATTTGTCGATCGGTAGGATCGACCACTATAACATATATCTCCCATACAACCGATCGTTCAGATAAGACGATTTTGGCCATTCCTGCTGCAATTTAGAAAGTATAAACGTGAAACTCGGTGATGTATTATTTTAATATGATCATAGAAGATTTTCTGAAAAAATCACTTTGATCAGAGCTATATATAGTATATATCCCATACACCGATTGTTCAGATAGAAGGATTTTTGGCCATATCTCCCTGAATTTAGAAAGTATAAACGTGAAACTCGGTGATATATATTTTAGTATCATCATAGAAGATTTTGAAAAAATCACTTTGATCGGAGCTATATATAGTATATTATCCCATACAACCGATCGTTCAGATAGAAGGATTTTTGGCATTTCTCCCTGAATTTAGAAAGTATAAACGTGAAACTCGGTGAGTATTATTTTAATATATCATAGAAGATTTCCTGTAAAAATCATTTCAATCGGAGCTATGTATAATATATATCCCATACAACCGATCGTTCAGATAAGGGGTTTTTTTGCGATTTTTTATTTTATATTTATCTTAAAATTGGTTAGGTATGTACATCTATATATTTTTTATCTATACATCCGATTATTCGGAGATTACGAACGGGATAAGATTATTGTTCAGCCCCATTCATGAAAGGTATGAAGTCTTCGGCATAGCCGAAGACAGTCCCGTCCTTACTTGCTCCCTTTCATTCCATACCTTTCCTTTATTTTATTTATTTTATTTTATTTTATCCTTTTTATTTTATTTATTCTATTTTATGTATTTTATTTTATTTTATTTACTTTATTTTTTTTATTTTACTTTCTTTTATTTTATTTTATTTTATTTTATTTTATCTATTTTATTGTATTTTATTTTATTTTTTTTCTTTGTTTTATTTTACATTATCAGAGTGATATCAATTTCAGTAACAAAAGTTATCGATGAGCTATCGATTTTTTTGGCGAAAGTTTATAAATTGTTTATCAATTTTTTTTTAAATTTGTTTAAAGTTTATTCTTTATTTATCAAAAAGTTATTAATTTGCAAATTAGATTTATAAGCGAAATGTTACCTATTTGCTTTTGACTTATTATCGATTTGTTAACGGTTTGTTTGAAATAATTTTATGGATTCGCAGTCAAAAAGTTATTGTTTATTTGTCAAAATTTTTCGGCTTGTTATGGAAAATTTATCGATGTCACTGATTCTATTTTGAATATAATATATTGTATCGATTTCTTATGAAAAAAGTCATAGATTTACTGTAAAACAAATAAGGAAGGCAAAGTTCGGGTGTAACCGAACATAACATACTCAGCTGAGAGCTTCGGAGACAAAGTAAGGGAAAATCACCATTTAGCCAAATGAACCTAGGGTAATCCTGGAGTGTGATTGTACGATATGGGTTTGAAATGGAAGGTATTAAAGAGTATTTTAAAAAGGAGTGGCCCATAGTTCTATAGGTGGACGCCATTTCGGGATATCACCATAAAGGTGGATCAGGCTTGACTCTAGAATGTTTGTACGATATGGATATCAAATGAAAGGTGTTAATGATTATTTTAAAAGGGAATGGGCAAATTAAAGGTATTAATGAGGGTTTGGCCCTTAGTTGTATATGTGAAGGCGTTTTCGAGATATCGAACAAAATGTGAACCAGAGTTACCCAGAACATCATCTGTCGGGTACCGCTAATTTATTTATATATGTAATACCACGAACAGTATTCCTGCCAAGATTCCCAAGGGCTTTTGATTTCGCCTTGCAAAACTTTTTCATTTTCTTCGATATGGTAGGTGTCACACCCATTTTACAAAGTTTTCTCTAAAGTTGTATTTTGCGTCAATGAACCAATCCAATTACAATGTTTCATCTCTTTTTTAATATTTGGTATAGCATTATGGTATTTTTTTTACATTTTTCGAAATTTTCGATATCGAAAAGTTGGGCGTGGTCTTAGTCGGATTTCGACCATTTTTTATACCAAGATGAGTGAGTTCAGATAAGTACGTGAACTAAGTTTAGTAAAGATATATCGATTTTTGCTCAAGTTATCATGTTAACGGCCAAGCGGAAGGGCAGACGGTTGACTGTGTATAAAAACTGGGCGTGGCTTCAACCGATTTCGCCCCTTTTCCTAAAAAACAATTATCGTCATAGAATCTATGCCCCTACAAATTTCACAAAGATTGGTAAATTTTTGTTCGACTTGTGGCATTCGATATGGTAGGTTCATGTGGGTGGGAGCTGCAAGGCTGAGAAGCTTTTCATAGCAGAACCACTGCCGAGGGTCCACCCTACTTGGAGATACTTTTTTCTAATTGCAAAAACTTCTTTCTTTATTTTGATGTTGCTTTTCATAGAGTACGAACCCACGACCGTTGGTGTGGCAGGCGAAGCACGTTACCACCATACTACGGTGGCCGCTTGCATGGTGCTCACGTCTTTTTTGTACTTCAAAAGGGTGCCTATTCTAGCCGCGAGACTGCAAAATGACTTTTATCGTTTCACTAGAGGTCATTCTGTTAGCTCTTAACACAAGATCTCTGATCCTAAGCCAACATGTTGAGATTTACCTAGATTAATCTGGGCAACCAGACTAGCAAATCATATAAAAGTATGTGTCTCAAAGTCGCGAGACGTGAACTTAACTCGGCTCAATAGATTTCTGTGATATTCTGTACGATTCTGGACGGTAAAGGCAGTATCAGTGATCAAATTTTATAAAGGTTGTCACTCTGTGACCCAATTATATTGTTTTATTGATACAATCTATCTGACAAAGAATATAAAAAACAACACACGCACGTAACAAGGTTATGTTACCTAACATAACATAGCATAAGATAACATTATAAAATATAATCAATTACTACCAAACATTACCAAATATAAAATGAGCAAGGGATGGCAAATTATGCCACAACCTAATATAAGATAGCATAATATTATATAGCATAAAGAGGTATGACATAAAAATGTATCGATTTGAAAAATGAATAAATCCATGGCGCGATAACCTCCGAAGACATTTGAGGCTGAGATTCCTACAAAATGGCGTGACGGACATACTTATATAATGCCACTGAGAGCTTTTCATGGCAGAAATACACTCGGACTGCTTGCCAAACACTGCCAAGAGGCAACCCTGCTTAGCAAAGCTTTCTTCTAATTGAAAAAACTGGTTTCTGAAATTTTGATTTTGCTTAGCCCGGGCGTAAATCCAGGATCTTCGTTGCGGTAGGCGGAGAAACTACCATCAAACCACGGCAGATGCTGAATAACTTAACATAAATTGTTTCAGCCTTGAATAGCATAGGCATAAAATAATATAACGAAAGCTAACACGACACAACATAACATAAATAGCTTAGCGTAATTGAATATAAAATAAAGTAGGATAACATGACACATAGAACAAAAAATAACATACTTCTATATAACATAACATATCAAAACAGAACAAAGTGTAGCGTAAAATAACATTATATAACATAACATAGCATATAATAACATTTCATAGCATAACGTAACACAACCTAAAATAACTTCGCATATCATGAAATAGCATAACATGGCAATAACAACATATAACATAACTAAAATAAAATAACACAATATGACATAGTAAACAGAGTAACGTAACAAACATAACATAACATAGCAAAACATTAAATTGCATAGCATAATATAAAATAAAACACCACATAACAAACAGGAACATAAATTAAAATTACATAGCATAGCATAATATAACATCACAAAGCGTAACATAACATAACAAAAATAACATATTAACATAAGCAGACATAATACACCAAATATAACAACACATCAGAGCTCTCTCAAGAGGATCTGATGCAACTCAATACCAAATAATGTAACTCGCTGCATGTGAACACTAATTTTGTTAAAGGGTGGAGCCATCGTTACAATTCTGCAAAAATCAGATAGCTTCAAATCGCTTTTGACAAATTCAGTTCTACATGTTAGCGCTATTTTTACACAATAAAAAAAACAAAGTCATACTATTTCAAAGAAAATACAAACAAAGATTGGGCAGTGGTTCATTAACAATTTTAAAATTGAATTTAATTGGATTGAATGAAAGCGACTGACACATTAATTTGCTGTCAATAATATGAAAAGCATGCAGCAATAATTAAAGCAATAGACGGGTAGAAGAACACAACAAGAAATCGAGTTGGGCAAATTAAACGACCTTGGGTTTTGATGTGTAGGTAAAGGAACAAACTTAGTACAACAATTCCACTTCCATCTAAACCATCAAGATGTAAGTGCTGCGAAATGTGGGCAAGAAGAATGAGGTGAGAGCAAAGATAGCCGCCATAGCTTCGGCGGCAGTGAATAGGCATTACAAATAGCATGCTCTGGCAAGAGTTACACATATAAATATGCGTTTGGCTGCAGTAATTTCAAAGATTATCACACATAATCGTCAGCGAGCTGTAAAGTAGAAAAATCTACAAGAAAGAGGAAAGCGAAATTATTGTCCAACAAGTCAAAGAGTAAGCCAAATTGTGTATAAAATAATTTGTATGTTCAGCATGCAACTGTAGAGGCGTTGGCTATGATGATGACGTCATGTGAGTAATGCTTAAAATGTTGGTTGTGACGGCAAAGAAGATGAAACGGCCTTCACAAATACGCTGCATAAAGAGCAGGAAAATTTATTTACATATAAACACAGAGGAGTTCAGGTTTATACAACTTTTTTTTTACTCACATAAAAACCAATCTTAAAAAAAACTGTTAAATGCATTTATTGTACTGCATGATTTGTCGGAAACTTGTCCGTTGGATTGAAACACACAATAGGCCAATACCATAAATAAATAAATATAAGGCACGGTAGCCGACGAAGAGGTTTTACGCCGAGCTTCTCCTCCAATTTGCGTCGTTCTCCTTTAAATTTTTCATACAAATTTCGGAAAATGGGACCTACTTGTTTTATGCCGACTCTCAAAGGCATCTGCAAGGGGGATGCGTTTTCACTGAGAGATTTTCATGGCAGAAATATACACGGAGTGCTTGCCAAACACAGCCGAGGGGCCACCCCGCTCAAACATCTGCTATATGCAGCATAAGAGGGAATGTCCCATGTGAACCCAGCGAGTTGAACTTGGAAAACCTTTTCATCGCTCATTAAATTTTGGTAGTTGTCATAAGTCCTGGTAGTATTCGCTATGTATTGGGATTGTAGATGTTTTCAAACAGTTTTTACACATCTTGTTTTATTGGAAAGTGTGTATTAAGTAGAGCTTTAAAAGACTTTTCACTACTGTGTTACCATTCCATGTCGTCCTTTTTTAACAGCCCCTGGACTATATCCTCATATAGGTACAACTTACCTCAGTCTTGCAGTTTTTGCTCGAGCTTTCTATATCTGCACAGGAATTTTTCTATGAAATCAAAGATTGATTGAGTCCGTAGTGTTACCAGAAGTTTGTTTTAACGACCACACGGAAAAACCCTATCAAAACCTAGGACCTATGTTATAAAATACTCCGTCTTCTTGGCAAATACTAGAAGCTTCCTAGGACTTCAGCCACTTTCTGCTTCTAGATCTGGCAACTGTATCATTCCTATTAGTTGGAGTCTTAGACTGGCAAGCGCAGACCATAAGCACAGAACATGCTCGAAGGTTTCCCACTCCAACCCGCACTTCCTACATCTGCTCTCACTGACCAAAGAAATTTAAAGGCGTGTGACGCCAGAAGGCAGTGTCCAGTCAGAATACCCGTCATGAGTCTAAGGTCCTCTCTTTTTAATGATAGAAGCAATTTGTTAGTCTAAGGTAGTAAGACCTACACATAATCTTCGCCACTTTACAGCCCCGCGCTTGAACCAAAGCTTTTCCCACTAAAGACGATAATGTGCACCTCACACCCTCACTTAATCGTGCCCTGTCTAATTGGGATGTCTACTGAGCAAGCTTCAAGGGTGCGCCCTTTTTAGCTAGTTCATCCGCTTTTTCATTCCTATCTATTCCCATATGCCCTGGGGCCCAATATAGATGTATGTGCTGTGCTATGCGAGATTATTGCCTTAATTGTTGCTTGACTGTCAATATAAAAGTTTACATGGTTATAGCTATTGTGGCCTTAAGATCCCCCTCGAAGCGCAGATAGAGAATCATGTATTCTGTTCGTCTTGTGATTGATGGCGCTATACTACTATGGCCATATGGTCGGCGCTCAAGCTGCCCCGAGGCTGGCTGCAGTTGTTAATGCTACGTTCTTATCTACCAGCTCTACAGGTGGAATGTGCAGAATGGCATACAGTGCAGCCGTCGTGGTTGTTTTCAGGGCTACCGTAATGCTAAGAATCGATAGTCCGCATCCCCCTCTAATGTTTTGAGGTATGTGGTTTTTTGTGTGGCTTTCCACCAAACAAGAACTCCATAGTATAGAATAGGGCTTACAATCGCTGTAAAAATCCATTGAGAAAGAGAGGGTGATACGCCCCACGTACATCCCAATATTCTTTTACATGCGATAAATTGCCGTTGAGGCCTTCTTCACCCTCTTCTCCACGTTGAGTTTCCATGACAGCTTACTGTATAGGATGATTCCTAGATACTTTGTGCAAGGTTTCTCTTGTAAGGTTACCCCTCTGAACTTAGGCCTGGTTCAATTTAAGGACCTTGTACCTCTTTGTAAACAAGACCATATCCGTCTTCTCCGCATTGACTTTCAACCCTGCAATTTAACATGCAGCCGATCCATCTGATTAAGGCAGAATGTACTTTAGTGTAATTAAGACCATCCATAATCGCCCATTTTGCAACATTATTGAACGCCCCGGCAATGTCCAAGAAGACTCCTAGAGCATACTCCTTATATTCCAGGGATTTCTCTATGCTTATTACCACCCTATGCAATGCGGTGTCTACCGACTTGCCTTTGGTGTACGCATGCTGTGTTGTGGAGAGCAGCTTTTCATCCACGTTGGACTTTATGTACACATCTATCAGCCTCTCAAAGGTTTTGAGCAGAAATGTTGTTAAGCTAATTGGTCTATAGTCTTTGGGATACACGTAACCGATCTTCCCCGCCTTTGAAGCTGCACGAGCAGTTCTTCAATAAAGCGGTACATGATTCAGCCTTGTCCACCCATCGAATATTATTTTAAGCCATTCCACGACCACCATACTTGAAACTTGTAGCATAGCCGGGAATATACCATCTGGGCCCGGTGATTTAAACGTAGAAAACGTCTTCACTGCCCATTCGATCTTGGTATCGGTCACCAAGCCCGGCACTACCCGCTCCGTGATCGAAGTGTGAGTGATGACTGCTGGCTCTTCTAAACCTTCTCACGATGGGAAGTATGTGTCGAAACACACCTCAACGGATTCTCCACTATTACGTGACCATTACCGGTTCTTTTTCTTTATTAGTCCCTGGAATATTCTAGTATTTGCGAAGAGGACGGATTTATTTTATAACATAGGTCCTCGTTTTTGATAGGATTTTTCAGTTTGGTCGTTAAAACAAACTTCTTGTAACACTAGGGACTCAATCAGTCTATGTGAGGCCCTCATGGACCGGCCAGTTCAAACTAACCTAACCTACCCTGGAATATATTTCCCCTTGATAGGACTTTTTTCAACCGGGCTCTTTCGGTGGAGCACTCTATGTCCGTACAGAAACTTTTCCATGGGATTCTCCTCGCCCTGGAAATTTCACGCTTGTATATCATCAGTAGATTCCTGTACTCGTCCCGACCTGCTTCGCTTTCCGCGGTCTTTTCGAGCTTAAACATTTCTTTTACCTATCCTCTTAGAAGACTCAGCTCATTGCTCCACAATGACGGCTTTGCTTTTCCTCTGAATCTTCTTAGAGGACAAGCTTCGTTAAATTCAGTCATAAGCGCCCTTGTTAGGAATTCATTCGACTCCTCCAGTTCCTCCACATTGGCCACCTCTTTGGGTTGTCCCAGTTTTGATTCTACTCTATTTCTGAAATTTGAGTCCAGTTCGTTGGCCTAGGGTTTCTAAAGGTTCCTCCCTTCTCTACCCTCTTCAGGGGGATGCTGAAGCTGATAAACACATGGTCGGAAAAGGATGGTCAATCAAGAAACCATCCAATCATACCTTGATATATCACCCTCGGAGCTCAATGTAATATCCAGAACATTGCTGGATGTTGGACAATGTATGTGGGACATTTCCTCTGTTGGCTATCTGGAAATTGGTTTGCAGGATGTAATAAAATAGAGATTCGCCTCACTCGTTCGTATCTGCTCCTCCCCACGCACTGTGGTGCGCATTTGCATCTGCGCCTATGACCAACCGCCCTTTGCGCTCTTCCTCTTGTACTAGCTTTTGCACTCCATTGGTGGAAAATCCGCAGCATGGGCCATGTAGCTAGATGCCAGGATAAGTGCCTGCTTATTCGTTTGCTCAACGGCCACCACTACGAGATCCTCAGTAGGCAGCATATATGGGTGCAGCTGTTTCCTTACCATTACTACAGCTCGCACTTGTCCTTCCTTTTGCGCGTAGTAAACGCCAAACTCGCGCGCGCCTAATTCAGAAACCTTTCCTTTCGATGAGAGCCACGGCTGCTAGATCAGCGCCACGTCAAACGAACCCTCCTCAAGGGTTAGGAGGAGTTTGCCCGACGTCACTTTACTGTATGGATGTTATCTGTAGGACTCGCAGAATTGGGCTGTTTTGCCCCTCCAGCACCTTCGTCGTGACGCCATCATACTCCCCTCTCCCTTTTGGTTTAGAGTATTCGAGACCCCCTTCAGCCGCTCGTCACTGTTGTGTCGGGTGTTCCTCTGTGTGAGTCACAGCACGATTTGGTGTTTGGTTCTCTTCTAACACCTTCGTGGTGACGTCGGCTACCTCCACCTCTCTTTTTGTCTTAGGCTTTTGAGGTCCTTTTCGACTTCGCCCACCTCTAGCGTGTTAGAATTTTTATCCTCGGGACTTCTTTTCCTGAGTCGCATGTACATTTTGCTGTGCCAAAGGACATTTTGCCAAGCTGCGTGTACAATATATCCTTCGCCTGCCTGTTTATTTGGAAGATGTAGAAGTGACCTTCCTCCGTAGGCCGAGATACAGTAAGTAACTTCCAATCCTGTGTCGGTATGTTCGGATTCTGATTCTGCAGAAGTCGCAGTGTATCCTCCGACTTCATCACGCACGATATCCCTCAGCCACCTGTAGCTATAAAAGCTTTATTTATTTGGTCAAAATCGCATTATGACTTTGTCTCCCAGTAAAACTTTATTTTGTTCTCTAAAAGCTAAATTGAACCTGAAATAAGTGCGGCCATTCTACACTCTTAGAAATAGTTTTTATTTGTAAGAGCCGTCACACTATACTTTTGCAACAACAAAGCAACCAATTCATGCCAAATATTTTTTTAGGGAAGTTTTTGGTAGTTTTCAATATCTTCGTCCTATATATTAAGAGGATGTGTCACTTTGCTTAATTCCGACATTTGGAAAACAGATCTAATTAATTAAATGTAGTCATTAAAATAAACACAAATACGCCACGAAAATGTAAGGAGGCTATCTTATATATAAATAGACAAGATGAAAAATGTGGAACCGTTTTCTGCTAAACTATAATTCTAAGGTACAGAAATTATATATGTATTGATAGGAAATTTTGAGCTGCACTGTTATCCATAAAAAAAAATTAGAAAAATCATTTTAATATAAAAAATTTAACATAAAAGTCACACCACTACACATGGACTTATTCATAATATAGACACGCTGTGTGTATGTACTTGCTTATTGTGTACTATGCTGAATCGTGAGCATGGCCGAGGAGTTGCTTTGTACACAATAAAAATTAAACAAAAATACATAGCTGATCATGCATCGAGTCTATTTCTTTTCTTTCCTTTGCTTTCCTTTCTTTTCCATTCTATTCTTTTATTTTCCTTTCCTTTGATTTCTTTCCTTTGCTTTGCTTTCCTTTCCTTTCCTTTCCTTTCCCATTCCTTTCCTTTTCTTTCCTTTCCTTTCTTACGTTTTCCTTTCTTTATTTTCCTTTCCTTACGTTTTCCTTTCTTTCTTTTCCTTTCCTTTCCTTTCTTTTAATTTTCGTTTTTATTCCCTTTCTTTTACTTTCATTTCTCTTCCATTCATATTCCTTCCTTTCCTTTCCTTCTTTCTTTTCCTTTCCTTTCCTTTCTTTTTTCCTTTCCTTTCACTTACCTTTCCTTAACTTTTCTCCTTTCCTTTCTTTTAATTTTCTTTTTATTCCCTTTCTTTTACTTTCCTTTCTCTTCCATTCGTATTCCTTCCTTTCCTTTCCAGCTTTCCTTTCCTTCCCTTTCTTTCCTTCCTCTCCTTTCCTTTCCTTTTTTCCCTTCCTTTCCTTTCCTTTCCTTTCCTTTCCTTTCCTTTCCTTTCCTTTCCATTCCTCTACTTTTCTTTTCCTTCATTTCTTTTATTTTCATTTCCCTTCCATTGATTTTCCTTCCTTTTCTTTCCTTTCTTTTCCTTTCCTTACCTTTCCTCTTCCTACCTTTTGTTTACGAGAAGCAGACTGATTAAATCATACCCTTCCTGCCAGAGCAATATAAAATTTCCCTATTTTGAGCTTACTTATTCATTATATTACCCATCGAATGTTCCTATTATTATACTAAAATGACATTTCTTTTATTTTCATTTCCCTTCCATTGATTTTCCTTCCTTTCCTTTCCTTTCCTTTACTTTCCTTTCCTTTCCTGTCCTTTCCTTTCTTGTGGTTGAATTTCAATCACTGGGCGAACTCTAGTTTCCATAAATGTACATATATGACACACACAAGGGACTACTTGGAGAAAACATCGAATAATTGGCCAAGCTATCGAGTGATGGCTCTTAACAAATAAAAGCTCTTTGGCTCTACGTCAAAACGTAACCAATAATCTTTACAGCGCACTAACAAAAGACTTAAGGCACAAATGCTGGCATTGTCGTATGTACATTTACGCTATATCCGATATGCCTAGCAATTGCCACAATTCAATTTGCTGTGTTGCAAACGCTGCAAACGAATGAGATGCGTCAGCGATATGCTGTACAAAACCAACAGTCACTAATATTGAAGCAAAACAAAAAAGCAATTTGCTGGCGGTAACAAAGATAACCATGGTCATCGTCATGGGCATGGAATTACCCGATATTCTTTGTTGTTGTAACATTTTTCAACTTACAACGTCTTCTGTGCACTCACATTCGTATTCACATAGAAGTATACGGGAAAATTACAATCATCATATTTAAGCGGATTAATTATTGAACTTAGCTCATCGTAGAAATTGGCTAACCTTTATTGTAACACATTCGTATGCGTGTATGTGTGCATGTTAGTGTGAGTATGTGCAATGCGTTTTTCTACTCATGAGTTTGATATGTATGTATGCAGTCATAACTCGCTGTTGAAACTGTCAGTTTTGTTTGACGTCGTTGACATGCGCCAATTATGTGCAATAATTTTATGCAATCAATGTGGAATTAAGGAATTAATAATATAAATTTTAAGTTCGTATTTATGTGGGTTGGTTAATAATGTTATGGGCATTAATTTGAAAAATTCGAACTCAAAGGGATTTACAATCTATGTTGCTATTTTTGTCCATCACTGCATAATTTTTAGTCAGGAATTACTTAGGCAGCAAGGAAGCCTTCACACAAATCTTCAATACTGTAAAAGGAAGAAGAAGAATAAAGAGTGGAATTCAAGGGAGTGGTGTTGCTAAACGAAGAGTCAGTACACTAATGAGGCCTTGGAGCCTCTTTGCATTGATTGGTAGAAGATGACGACTGCGTGTGTTGCTACTCCGTCGGCTGGCCGGTTGGATGATATCAATGACTTGGCATAACACATCCTCTCAACTCGGCACTGATCTATGCTAGCAACTAATTGGCATGGAAAAAACAGATTTTTCGAACATCAAGCCTTCTACCATCATTCTCAAACCATCCTACATAACAAAGTAGCACGAAACAGTGCGCGCTATTATGCTCCTGTGTGACGCATGTTGCTGTTGTTATTGTTGTGTAAGGATTATGCTTGAACGGCGGCGGCAAGACGAGTCCAGTGATGTTCAGTATATTAATGGAGCATCAAAATACCCATAACGGCCCTGGATATGTCCACATACCAAAGATCGAGCCAACCGAGTGAGAGCCAAATGCTTGTAGGGTAGGGGCAGCTCATTTGGACATTATGAAGCCCTTGCCTGTACCACCTGCGCTAATGGTGTTGTAAGTAACAGCTACATGGAGCCTTTGCTTTATCAATGATGTAGTTTCGAATAAGACCTATACCGACCCAGAATAAGTCAGGCGCATTTTCCAGTGAGTCAAGCTAAAAGTATTTTAGCCTAATAATAGGCTAAAGCTGGATATTCAAGCATGAAGCGTGCTGATGATTCCACATCATGATCCTCCGTGCAGCTGCAGCAAGAGTACTCTTTCATTGCTTGAGACGTAACGCATCCACTACCATTGGACAATGATTCGTCAAAATCGCCCTTCACCACTGAAATACGAGCTTAATCAATTATTTTAGCAACTAGCTTGCCGCGAGGATCTCGCTACCCTGCCAGAGGTAGTGTCCGCCTAAAATTTGGTAAGCTTGCCCCCATTCATCTTTAAAGAAGAAGACCTCAGTTGGCCATGGCTACTCCGTATTCTCTACAGCCATTTATATTCGATTCAATTGTGCCTACATTCCGCGTGAAAATTGCCAGATATAGCGCTATCTCTAGTTATAATTAGAGCTTGCGATTTCTTCTCGAACACAAGCGAGATTTTTCGAGACCCGAGAAATCGAGAACTCGAATTCTCGCGAGATTCTCGTGTCTCTGCTCGTAAATCTCGCGAGCTACTCGACATTCGTACTAAATCGCTGTATGGACAGTATTTATACACATGTGTTTTTATACTTGTGACTGTTTTGTTGATTATGCGTATACTTTTCTTCGCAATATTTTATTTTTCAACGAGACATCAAGAACACGGCTTCCCGCGAGATTCTCGGATCTCGAATTACTCGTACGGCTCACGAGATTCTCAAATTTCTCGAATACTCGCGATTTTCTCGATTTCATTCATCGCTGCATTGCAATATTCTACATTTCGAGGTTTTTTTACTTGTGCTTTGCGGACATTTTGTCTTGAGCTACAGAAGAATCGTAAGCTCTATATAAAACAAACAATGATCGATAAATGAATGTAGAGACTCGAGATTTCGAGTAATTCGAGCTTCGAGAATCTCACGAGCCTTATGAGAAACTCGAGATTAGAGAATCTCGCGGGAAGGCGAGACTCGCGAGAAATCTCTTCTCGAACATGTTCGAGAAACCGCAAGCTCTAATTACATGATGATATTGAGCTAAAATAGCTCAACGGCACCCCAAGCAACGTCAAGGATTTCATTGCTATACTCCACCCTAATATACAGACACGTACCTATTAGCTTGACGTATAATTAAGTTCTGCGACACCGCACGCAGACATGGCTATAGAAAAACTGGCCAACTAATGTTGGTATACCACTTGGTGACGAAAAAGGCGAAACATGCGCGAATTGTGTGGGTGAGCTGGTGCCATATTGAGTGCTGTTTTTTCATACCGCTGGTATAAGCCGCTAAGATCAAGTGAAAAGTATACAAATGCGATTTGGTGTCTTGAAGATCACGTTACCAATGGTGCGTAGCGATGATTCATCTTGATTGCCAAGTCCACTAATTGACTTGACAGTGAGGTCATTGACAGAGACAATTTGAAAAAAAAACAATGCCGACAGCTTGTGCGTGATGCTGTTGGTATTTGTTTGCTCATAGGGTATTATAGTTTTGTTTATATAGGGTAGTTCTAAAAGGCTTAAAGATATCGATATAGATATAGACTTCCCTATATCAAAATTTTTTTAAGCCTCGAAAAAAGTTTTTATTGAGCCATGTCTATATAGTCCTAGAATTGATTGATGTTGAAAATAAGCGAAATCGAACGTGAAACACGCCCACTATTTCGATAACGAAAATTCGAAAATGCCATCATTGTTTACCAAAGATGGAAAAAGTAATAAAAATTGATATGTGAGTTGACTTTATGACGTGAAACAGAAATTTAGAAAATACTTGGGAATATGTGTGATACTGCCCACATTTATAAGAAAAAACTTTGAAAGCTGTAAATCCAACCTAATGAAGATATCATGTTGAACTTTGCATGGAGGATGTGTCTGCTATAATATATTCAGTTATTGGAAATTAAAAATTATGTGCGCCCACGCTAACTTTAAAAAATCTATATCGAAATTTCGAAACTGAAGAATTTAAAAATTGGTTAAGAAAATTTAAAAGTGCTTAAGCCGGATAATTAAAAGTCGTTGAATATAAATGCAATTAGGCATGGAAGTAGTCCTAATTATTATATGTATACATATATATGGGGAAATCCGCCAAACTTTGGTTTTTTTGGAGAAAATGAAACATGGTATCACGCAAATATCTTTTTGTTAAGAACATTGAGGAGTAAATTGGAGGAATAGCGCATCGCCGGTACTCGTCTTACACAATGCCTCAAAAAGATATAGCCAAAGATCGAGCAAACTATATATAGTTTGAGGTCGCAATGTTAAATATACATTTATTTCAATACTTCTGTACCGATTATATCGAAATTTTAACAAAATATGGAGATATATGCAGTGTTAGCTATGTAAAATTTTTGATACACGAGACCCGGTTTTGTAGATATCGGTAAAAATATAAAACCGAATAGCCGCCAAATATTTTTACTGCAAAGTTGGCAACACATTTATTTAACACCTTTCTACCGATTCTTTTGAAACTTTAAAAACATCTAGATATATGAATGACGTATGTTTAGGTAAACAAGTTTTAATACCGGATATCCGGGTTTGGAGATATGATAAAAAATATAAACCCGGAAAACCTTAATACTTATTTAAACACTTCTAACCGATTATGTTGAAATTTTATCAGGATGTACATATTTATGTGGGGTATATTTAGGTAAAATTTTCTTAATACCCGAAACCCGGTTTTAGAGATATCGCAAAAATATATCGTATAATCGTATATTTGCCCCATGTACAAACATCATAACTTTCCTTGCGTGGATATTCCAAGATGAGGCAATTGATGCATACTACTGTGGTGTAGAGAAAAATTAACAAACGGGTATGAAGTGATGAAAGTAAAATTGTAGCTGTGCCCACAAAAAACATGCTCCTAAAAAAAATTTACGCAACCAAGTGCTTCCACTTTTCTGCCTCTACCTTCAAAACTGAAAGGGGCACATCAAATTTGAAGCCCCAAGTATTTTTAGTCCCTGATGAGGCTATTATCGTGCATAATCCAAATTTCAATACTCAGTTGCCTCAAAAAGCTATAAGCAAAAAACTGTCAATATTGAAAATGACAAAAAAAGTATCGCTACTTTGATTGATGATAGTTTTGAGTATTGGAGGGCACATTAATTTTGCTCATACTTTTAGAATTCTCCGTCTCAAAACAACATTCAGTTTAAATTCCATAGCGTTTCAGCGATGACTCAAAATTTTATCGAAAAAATTCAAAAAAAAATAATCAATGGTATCGCTTAAAAGTATAAAAATCGACGTTTTTTACGATTCGAAGTTCTGCAAAACTTACTACCAACTTCCTTGATTTTTAAAATCATCAGATCGGATAGTCAAAAGGGTAAACTTAATGTCCCTTGTACTTTTTTCTGGCCTTAGTTTTTTGCCCGTGTGTAAAACCCGAGTATCCAAAAAGTAAAGTTTATGGGATTTGCCCATATACTTTAAAAAATACGAATGGTTTGGCAACACGAGCCGTTTGTGAGTATAATATTTAGGTTTGCATATAATTTTAGAAATTTTGCAGCCCCGTGCTTTTGGCTTTCCTGCTTGATTTTCCACACTTTCCTTGGAGAAAAATTGTCCATTGAAACTATTTGTAGTATATTTCAGATTTCGTAGAATTTAATATTCGTGTCATTCCATTTGAAAAATATATTGATATATATATAAATATATATGAACCACGCGTGTGTATACGTATAATATTCTGTTTCGCTTAACTAGAACTCCTACTTTGTGTTTCTTTGCTTCTGTTAAGCCCACACAGACCGTTTGATTTAATTTGGTCGATTAAGAAGAAACCATTAATCGATTCAAGCTCTAGTTAATTAATTTAAGCTTACAAGTTCTTTAGGTATAAAATATATCTTTAACACATTCAATTGTTCAATGGAAAGTCTTTGTAGTTATAAAACGATTTAATAAAAATTTGATTGATTTCTGAAAAATTGCTGTTACCACATAGGAAAGTTTGCAAGATTTGCTGTTCAATAAAAGTTTTGCTAACGAGAAATTTCTTAATGATCTAGCATTAGCTTTAAATTTGCGTGAGATCATTTTGCTTACGACCAATGCGTATGTACTTGTTACTTTATTCTTTGCATTGTACCTTCCAACTAAGCAGCTGTGTCTATAGAAATTTTAAAGTGGTCGCCGCCAAGACATATAATTAAGCAAATCAATAGGCGTGGTTTACATGAATAGGTTATACGCTAGATAATCATTTGTACTTAATACTGGCATATCACTGACTAGTATATATATATATAGTATGTATATATACATACTACATACAAATGTACCGACGTCTTTGAATTACCAGCAAACTGGTACGATTAATTCCCATAAAGAGGTCTGCATTTGTGCGCTTTTTGCCTATATTGGGGCATAAAAGTCTCTTTTGGGTGCAGCAGGGTTGTCAGTTTGAAACTTATATAGCCAAGTAAAGCGCGCTATCCACATCATAAGAAAAACGTGTAAGAAAGTTCGTATATATTCTTGCGTGAAGAACAGTATCATCCAAATAATTTTGAGAATTCCCTAGAAAACAAATCAAACTACACATTCGAATGAAAATGCGACAAGTTGAAGAAAAATACACTAAAAAAATAGAGTTGCGGACTCGATTCAAAAGAACTATAATAACAGTCACTGTTTTAGGCACGACAACATACGATTTGATGCAGCATCGTGCGCTGAGAGATGAGTAGATTGCATGTGGGTCAACGAATCTCCTAGATTTGGTTGCAGGTATCAATAATGACGCGTAGTTGCTAAGAGCATGAATTGCTAAGCATAAGGTCATTGTAAGTAAAAACGCAGATGATGTTTTGTTATATAAATGGAAAAAATATGGCCGATGTAGATATTGGTTCCATTCTACCCAATTGCACTTATTTCTACCTACATGCTTGTTTGCCTAAAAGATCTTTCGATTTCGATGCTCCATGTAGCGATGACTGCTTCATAATCGATAAAGTAAAGGAATTCCAATACTTAGGTCTAAATTGATCGACGCACATATCGCTAGGAGATATACTTGCGATTAACACTTCGTTACTTTTAAAATCTTAGGAAGGTGTGTACAATAAAACCTTAAGACTACATATGTACTACGCGCTAGTTCACTCTAGACTTCAGTATGTCACTAGTTGTTGGGGTGGTGCATCGCAACAATACAATTAAGCCTCTTTTAATGTTATGAATGTTTTATCAGAAAAATTTGCTGGACCCTGTTACTCAATGTCCCTGAATTAAACATTTTTTTTGTTATTTCAGATTTTTATACATTTTCTTAAGTGCCATATAGCCCCACACATAGATTTAATACTTGATTTAGTTAAGCATTCAAACACTATTATATCATAATTTACAGAATGCATTAACCTCTTTTATTATTTAAAAGCTTTTATTTAGTTTCACTTGGCTGTTTTATGTAATGAAATCTTGCAAGTTAAATTTGATACACTTCCCGGTGTCCGATTGATGCTGAAATTTTGCACACATGTATAACTCTGATGACAATGCAATATTACTTTGCGAGAATTCGAATAAGTTAATCGATAAAAGAGTATCGGTAAGACTTGTGCTTACCTTGGCATAAAAGCCTTAGTCCACAAGAACGCAAGTAACTCGCTTGTTTGTGTACATACGACGTAGAAGAAGCGATATTTGGAATTTTTTTTAAAACAGAGCAGAGATCTGCATGAGTAGTTGTAAACTGACGCGACATAGGCAAAGTCATAATAAAATATGATTTGATAAGTTAGTTAGCACTCGAATCGAAGAACTTGACTGTTCAAAGATGACTTCGAAGAAACCTTGTAATGTTGATGCATTAAAAGATATGGATAGGATGAGAAACGTTACAAATAACTAAGTAAAGATTACATAACTAATTTAAACAATATTTTACCCTACTAAAAATTATGATATTTAAATTAAATTTAAGAAAAAAGCCTTTTTTAAGGACAAGCTTTTATACTTGTAATAAAACGAACTAAAAATAAAAAATAAATTAAGAAATAAACACTTTTTAAAAATAAGCTTTTATTATTTGTTAATCAATTTAACTAAAAGTAAAAATAAAATTAAGACACTAACTTTAAAAATAGATTTTTTATTTTGGTTAAGCAAAGAAACTAAAAGGTAAAAAAAATTAAAGAAAAAAATTTTTTAAAATAAGCTTTTATTTGGTTACGAACCATATAAAAAAATTTTTTTTAAATAGCTTTTATTTTGGTTAATGTAAATTAACTAACAAGTAAAAAATAAATTCACTGTAAAGAAATATAACACTATTGTAAGGTCATGTAACCTTAACGCTAATATAGGACTCTTCGTCTGCGACGAAAAAATTCCATATTGGACATAATTATATATTTCTAACATTAAAACTTCTTATACCTAAATTATAAATCTTACAGTCTATATCACACGTCCTCAAGTGTTCAATAAAAGCGTGTCACATTGTGATAGCAAGAAAAGGAGGTCCTAAATGTTCTTAAGTATACCATCAAAATTTAACACGCTTTTTATTAGAACACCAGAAGATCCGCAGACGTTGTCCCTGCCCTAAATTTGGCCTATCTGCATACATTTAATAAGCTTTTTCCGTCTGACTCTGCTCATCACTTTTTCCTAATCCTTTTATTCACTCCTCATCCGTCTTTTTCGCTTCATCTATCTCCATCTTGTCTCATTCTATCTCTTTCTCAATCTCCCTTCTCCCTTTTCTCTTCTCTCAATTTCTTCTATTCTTCTGCATCCTGTATTGCCTATCCCAGAGAGTGGTATATATTTTATTCCAGTCCAAGTCCCAGTCCACTCCGAGTCTCAGTCCCAGTCCAGTCCTAATTCCAGTCCCAGTCCGCCTCTGGATAATATATTACTCTGTACTAAAGCACTCATCAACAGCTTTCATTTGATATCCATATTGTATAAAACACTGTCTAGGCATTCACTGGCCCACGTTTTGGCCTATATCCCGAGACCCTGTACGTCGATCGCAACCAAGCCTATGTAGTAACCACCGCGTGAGGTTTACGCAACTTGTGTGAAAGTTTGAACAACATCGACCGACGCATCTCTTCAAACACCGGCGACCAACTAACACACATTTTAGCCTTTCTTTTTATATATATAGATTTATTTTTCACACTTCACTATACTATTAAAGCGAAACGCAGATTTTCGTTGCTTTGAAATTCGGCTTAAAATTGCAAATGGAACAACTAAAGACTCTCCTGAATTAAAAAACATGTCATAGTACCTCTAAATCGCGGGCCCCCTCAGAATAAAAGCTTATTTTTAAAAAGTTGTTTTTTCTTAATTTTATTCTTATATTAAATCCAAATGATGTACTTAAGTTACTGCGTTACGATGGAAGAAAAAATGAATATACTAATAAAGAAAAGAAAAATTTGCATGGGGAGCCGAAAGTATGTAGCCCATCACCAGCGCCATCTGAAATACAAAAGTAGCTAACTTCAAAATTTTGTTGCAAGCAGAGCATAAGAATAAGAATTTGACATTTGTTTTGGCTATGAGTGCATTCAGTCTTTGCAATTTATATAATTTTTCCCATTGTTGGTACTTTTCACTATTAAAACGCATCTTCGTAAATGGTTTTGGACACGAAATATATCAGTAGCTATTTTCTATCAGTGAGAATGTGATGTGAATGGCAAGCCGAATAAGTTTCACTGCTAAGTCTGACAGTTATATTTACAAATACAACACCTTACGCGTGTGACGACGTCCCTTTGCATCAAAACAATGAATATGAGAAGAAAATTCATTGTGACGCGGTCATTATCCTGGTATTTAGCCGAATGTGTTCTACAGGGTCGTTGTTTAAGAAGTAATTTCATGTCAAAACCAGGGCTCACCTGTGCTCGTTTGCAAAAATATCTTTAGAAAAAGGTAGCAGAAGCGTAGAAGTTTTCTTGGATGTCAATAATATTTCACAACATAATTTTTCTGTACATTACTTGAACGTTTTTTCTTTTTTGATGTATAGTTTTTCATTTCTTGCGATTTGGGTACCATGTTTAAGAAACAATATAAAACGGCAACAAATCAGGTAGAATAAAAAAAATTTAATAGAATTGAAACGAATTATTGGTGAATGAACTCTGCCGACAATGCTCATAGGCACAGTGCCTCTAGATGTACAAAGAGGATATTCCGACAGTAACGGTAGTGGTAAGGCCATGACGTATCAAACAGTTTTTGCATAGCTACAAAGGAGAGTAGAAAAAGGTTAGTACGACATTACCCGAAGGCATGGAAGGGAGTCCGTTCGCCATTCTAACACATATAAGAGATCAAAACTGGTTATAGTATATATCCATTTGCGAATCATCCTGAATTCATTCTAGACTAATCGCATTTTTGCAGGGTATTTGCTTATTCCTGTACTACTAAATAGATTTCTCGACGCACTCATGCCCTAGTCCCTTCATTCATTCATTTACTCGTAAGAATTGTAAAAATTCAACACGGTGTACATAAAATGTAACATTTTTATAGCAATAAAGCCTCGGGCATCTTTACAGTATACAGCGTTTGTTCGTTAGTATAATAGGAGGTGGTTTTACTACTAAAGTAACATTTTTATAGCAAATCAATGCAAACTAGGTTGATGGTTTGGCAAGACTTACACAGCGTGCAGACATTTAATTTGGCTGCAGTAGATTAAATGTTTGGGAAACAATGCACTCTTTTATTCTAAATGTTAACCCTTTCATTTACGAAGATCATAAAAATTTTTCACATACGTATGCCTTTAGCTTATTGATTTAAGTGATGCGTTGTGTATTGATAATTATATGTCTTAGTTGTGTAGCTAAAAGAGGACTAACAAAAGTCTTAGTTCGGGGAGAAACCGACCGAAAATCTGCCTTGTGATCTCAAACTCGTATTAAAGATACATTAGTGGATTTGAAATCTGAAATATACTAAATCGATATTGGAAAGAAATATAGTAAATCATCGAATCATGTTGGGAAATGAAACAAAATAGAATGAGATATATACCCCCACGGGTTAGGGGGTTGGACTAACCCGCGGTATGTATGTCTATCGTAAAAGGCGACTAAAATATCAATTAGATTCAAGGTGTTGTCAGCGCAAAATATAGCTTCTGCAACCCAATGTAAACTAATCCGTGGCGAATCCTCTTTCATAAACAGCCGAGGCTATGGCGACCCCGAACTCCTCATGGATCTAGGATGTGGGAGGGCCGGATGGCCTTGAATGCCGCATGTGGTCATACCAAATCGTTCCCGAAATGGTCGGGCTTGGTACCGGAACGTATCCGGTCAATGACCATCAACATCGATAACACTCCCCAGGGCCTTCGGGAAGTGCCCTTTCCGCTACAATAACAACAACACAATATGAAATATACTACTTATACTGCTGAGATTTACTTTGCCTTATTTTATCTTGTTTATTGTTGCGAATCTCAGAACTTTCGATTATAATTTGCCTTCTGTTATCTTTCGAATTCCTGAATTGTGGAATAGATAAACTCAAAACATCAATATATCAAAATCTTCTTTTATTATAGCACTACTATGGTAGTATGACTTCACATTGAAATTATTAGAAATAATATTTGATTACGTCTGCTTTTTTACTCTCCGTTGACCCTCCATTATTTTCTCACATGGTCTAGATTTTTCGCGAACAGCCTTCTCGAGTAGTTGCTAATTATTTCTTGTTTCTGTTTCTCATATTGACTTGCAGTTTATATATTGCCATATGCGCTCTTTATTACTTTTGCATGTGTGTGGCTGCGCTGTTAATATGTACATGAGTGCGTTAAGTCGTCTGCACTCTTAGTTTGTGTAAATGTGTTCGTAGTTGATTGCTGTCAAGTCTGCTTACATTGCTGCAGCATAAACATATAACGTGTGTAGAAATCGCTAATATCTGCTACAATATGTTTTTTCATTTAACAAATTTTAATTAATGTCAGAGACTAACTAAATATGAAACTGGAGAGGAAAATTATGTAAATAATTGTGCTTCCGATTGTTGTTGTGTTTTTTTGTTCTCGAAACTTTATTTTAAATTAATAATTTAACTATACAAATTAAGGTCTAATAAAGTAAGAAGAAATTATAGCTGAACGAAAATATGATCGTGGTGGTCACGTACACAACTTGAAGTAAGTAAGCAAAACGTCAATACCAAAAGTGGGCTACCAGAGGTGCAATACTTTTCATGTAGCCAAGTGTTCCCGACTTTTTTTAAAAAAAACTATCGATTTTCTATCAATATTTAATAGATATGTTATCGAAAAATTGTCAATTTACTATTGTACGTTATCGAAAAGTTAAAGATTTGTTTTCGAAAATTATCGATTATTTATGGACATGTTATCAAAAAGTTATCGACATGTTATTTAAAACTTATCGATTTGATGTCGAAAAATATCAATTTGTTATCGGAGTGTTACCATATTTGATCGGCGTTTAATTCAACATTTCATCGGCTTATTATTGAACAGATACCGATAAAACATCATTATAAAAACGATCACACATCTGTAACCCGTCCTTTGACGAGGCAATAAGAAAGCAATAAGAAGCCAATGACTCCTCGATAACAAGCCTATAACAAACGGATAGCTTGGCAGTAATAATTAGCTATCGCTATTAAGCCGCTATCGCTCGTTACTGGGTAAGTACGCTTTTTATACTCAGCTGAGCAGAAGCACAGAAAATAATAATTTTGTTCGCATAACGGTCCCTCGTAGCGGCATAAACTAATCGAGATATATATAAACTTCTATATATCAAACTGATCTCGGCGAAAAAAGAAATCATTTAGCCATGTCCGTCCGTCATCCGTCCGCCTGTAAACACGATAACTTGAGTAAATTTTGAGGTACCTAATGAAGTTTTGTATGTAAGTTCTTGGGCACTCATCTCAGATCGCTATTTACGCTATAATCATGCCCACTTTTTCGATACCGAAAAATTCGAAAGACCGAAAAAGTGCGATAATTCATTACCAAAGACGGATAAAGCCATGAAACTTGGTAGATGGATTGACCTTATGACGCAAAAAAGAAAATTAGTAAAATTTTGGACAATGGGCGTGCACCGCAAATTAGCAAAATCGGATGACGAACACGCCTACTTAAAAAAAATGTAAAAGTAAAATTTTAATAAAAATTTAGTATCTTTACAATATATAAGTAAATTATGTTAACATTCAACTCCAGTAATGATATGGTGCAACAAATACAAAGACAAAATACATAAAAAAAAAGAAAATTTCAAAATGGGCGTGAATACTTTTAATGCCATAAGTCGAACACAAATTTTTCCTTGTGAAATTTGGTAAAGGTCATACCTTCTATCGGTTGAAGCCACGCCCAGTTTTTATACACAGTCGGCCTTCTGTTCTTCCGCTCGGCCGCTAAGAGGATGACTTGAGCAAAAATCGATATATTTTTACTAAACTTTGTCACGTACTTATCTGAGCCAACTTTATTTTGGTATTAAAAATGGGTGAAATCAACTATGATCACGCCCACTTTTCGATATCCAAATTTCGAAAAATTAAAGAATGCCATAATTCTATACCAAATACGAAAAGGTTGGAACATTGTGATTGGATTGGTCTTGTGTCGCAAAATATAACTCTAGAAAAAACTTTATAAAATGGTTGTTACACCTACGATATTAAGTAGAAGAAACTAAAAAGGTCTGCAGGGCGAAATCAAAAGCCCTTGGGATCATGGCAGGAATACTGTTGGTGGTATTACATATGTATATAAATAAATTAGCGGTACCCGACAGATGATGTTTTGGGTCGAAAACGCCCACACATATACAACTACCGGCCACTTCCTTTTAAATCCCTCATTAATACCTTTAATTGGTACCCATTTCGTACAACCACATTACAGAGTCACCCTGGTCCACCGTTATAGCGATATTTCGAAAAAGCGTCCACCTATAGAACTAAGGCCCACTCCATTTTAAAATACTTATTACCACCTTCCATTTGATATCCATGTCATACAAACACATTCCAGGGTTACCCTAGGTTCACTTTCCTACATGGTGATTTTCTCTTATTTTCTCTACAAAGCTCTCAGCTGAGTATGTAATGTTCGGTTACACCCGAAATTAGCCTTCCTTATTTGCTATACATCAATTTATAATGTAGCTCATTCATATCTTTGAATTTTCTCTTTAACTTGCCTACAAAAATTCGCTATATAATTTTTTGCTGATTATAGCATTTCCGCGCTAGATGCATTTGTCTAACCAAGAAACGTAAACTAATTTGTAGTTGAATTAAATTTTGACCCAGCAGTAAAAAAAACAAAATAAGGTACAAACCAGCATATTCTCCTTATATTTGTGTCTCTTACTTTATAGCACATTTTTGCAACAAATTGTTTTGCATAAGTACAAGTGGAACGTCTTGTTTGTTGCATACTTGAATATTTTGCAACCACTTGCACCAACAATAGGGCATGCAGGCACTAGGGAAATGGCCTCAATGGCAGTATTTGCTAAAATTGAATTTCTAAATTTGCTAAGAAGATGAAAACAAGCAACACAATTGCTAAACTTAAGAAATTCCGACGTTGTTGCTGCTGCTCTTGCTGCTGCTTTAGCGAAAAGGGCCAAAAGAAAATACGCGCATATTTGCTTTTCGACAAAAAGTTAATCGAGAAAAAAAATGCAAGGTGAAAAATGAGGAAAACAGTGACAATCAATTTATTTTAACACTAAAATTGAGCATTAGTTGCATGTTGCAAGACCAACTTTAAATAGAAAAAAAACAACAAATGTTGGAGATGACAACAAGCAAAAATCTGAGCTGAAAATGTACACCTTGTAGCAGGTGTGGCGTTTTTAATTAACATTAAAAGTACTTGCGAGCACAGAATTAACACAGCAAAGCAATGATTAACCCTCCGATAGATTGTGGCGTCTGGCCAGACGAGAAGGCTTTATTTTCGTGAATAACTTTACTGCTACCCACCCGATCATGAAAAGCTTTAAGTGACTTTTTAAGTTTAGAGGCGGTCTTTATAATAATTCCGAAATCGATATTTTTTCTTTTTATTTATTCTGTTTTTTTGTACCAAAGTTGATTATGTCACATTTTAGCGTTGTCGTCTGGCTAGACGAACATATTTTTAAGCCTATAAAACCTCATAGATCGAATTCATTCAAAATTTATCAATAAAAATTCAATCTTATCGACACGTATGCGACGAGTTTTCTTCAAAATTTAAATAAAATACAATATTTGTGGATAAAGTTCAAGTGTAAAATTTCGTCTGGCCAGACGACAACGCTAAGATGTGTTGAATTTATTCACCGCTAATCGGAGGGTTAAGCGAAGCGATCTGTAGACCTTGCAACCGGGAGGACGAGACGTACTGACCGCTTTAGAACAGCTATTCCAAATATCATGCTATCTACAGCGCGTCATCAGAAGTAACCTCAGTGATCGAATTCTTATATAACAAACATCACAGGGTCCACATACCATACAAGTCAAAACGGCGCAACACATTTATTAGTGCCTGTGGAACGCCAGTTACGATGAAATTTTTAATCTTGAATTGTCTATCATTACAGCCCTAAACACAGAAGAAGTACGCATATAAGTCAATCAAGTCATAATGGAACAAAAGAGTGGCTAGATACTCGTTGACTCTAGATGACAGCAGAAAAAAAACAGGGTGATACTCCTAACAAAATACCATATATCGCTACAAAGTAGCTTTGAAATCTACACCGGAGATATAACAGCAGTGAGGGTACTCAACAATCTAGGAATAAAGTGAGACTCCCGACTAACATATTGGTCGCACACTAAACATGTGACTCAGGAAGTATCTTAACAGGTATCATGGCTTAGCTGGCTGATGTAACACATAGGAGGACCACAGAAAGCAAGAAGGAATTGCTGATGGACTTCAACCTATCCACGTTACTGTACGGCTCCGAATTGTGGACACACTTCGTAGAAGATTCGTTGTAAGCTTCTAACAGCTGTACAGTGACCAAGAGCTCTGAGAGGAGCCTCTGCTTACGAACGGTATCAGAGCCAGCCTCACAGGTGATTGGCGGACCTATCCCCATCGACCTGTTAGCGCTAGAAGAGAAAGATTAAGTGCAAGGCGCGATATCCTCCGAAGAGTTTGAGGCCGAGCTACTCTTCCAATTTGCGTCCTGCTCTTTAAATGTTCCTACAATTTGACGGGATGGGACCTACATGTTTTATGCTGACTCCGAACGGCATCTGCAAGCAGATGAATTTTCACTAGGAAGCTTTTCGCGACAGAAATACACTCGGGAGGTTTGCCAAATCACTGCTGAGGGCCGACCTCGCTTAGAAAAACTTTTTTTTCTAAATGTTCGAGGTTACTTTTGCTCGAAGAATAAACTTCTTTGGTGTGGAGAGTGGATCACGCTACCACCACAGTATGGCGGGTACAAAAAGCATTCGGATCAAGCTCGTACCGAAGCTTTTAGGGAAAGAGAGCAGACAAGAACGGTGGGGAAATGAAGAACGGGGATCAAAGCTCCTAAGTGTACAAAGTTAGCGATACCCTTCTTTTTTAAATATAACTCGCGAGTTTGGGGTGCTATAGGAACTCTTTATGTAGCTCATCTAAAGTAGTCAAGATCTATGTATTCATTCCTGTCCTTTTCCAACAGTGAATTATCCGCTTTCCAGTTTGCATATTGCCTGTTTAATAGCAATGTTGACAAGTGTGCCAAAGATTTTATAGTCAAGTCTTATTCGGCGTCTATTCGTAATACGCCAATAGCATAAACTTGTAGCAAAAGCTCGATATCTTTTCGATATAAAATCGATCAATAATTGATAATAATCGATATTTACGAAAACTATCATGCAATTTTCTATAGCACGCACGATAGCTAGTATATACACTGCAGTAAGAAATCGATATCTTATGAAAATTATATCAATGACATTTCCATAATAAACGGTATCTTTTCTCATAATCATACCGATAACGTTTTGACGTCTGACAAGAGGAATTCCCGATAACAAATCTGTGCTTTTGATAATACCGATATATTTCTGACGGTAAATCGATAGTTTTTCTATACTACGAATCGACAGGTTTTCGGATAAAACATCGATAACCCAGCGATAATTTTTTGATAACAAATCGTATATTTTCGAAGATATTCGATAAATTGTCGATAATAACGTTATAAACTTTTCGACAACCGACTCGTAAGTAATCGATATAATTTTCTATAATATATCGATCACTTGTTGATAAAAAATCGATAACTTTCGATATTTAATCACTACGTCGATAATTCTTCGATAAATACCCGATCATTTTTCCAAACAACATTGTTGAAACTTACCTTGCTGCCCTGAAACGTATCTTATTTGCTGCATAAAATCGTGTTTGTTCGATTTAATTATTGCATCTCTGGAAAATTTAATTAACACGTATGCCTAAAACTAGTATGTTAAAAAGTCAAAATTTTGCGAAAATTATGTTCTAAATTTATTGTATCTTTGTTAATACATCAGACCATTTTTCAGATAGCACTAAAAACAGACTTCAGACATTTTGAAATGCCAAAGTTGAAACACAATTTATATATTAACTAAATATTATGACTTTTAGTGCTAGTGGGTATAGCTGCGAAATAGTGCTTTCAAAGGCTTGGTATTTGTATACCAACAAATAGTAATAAAGCAAATCCGATAAAAATGAACTCATACCCAATTTCTTTAGAGAATAGTAACAACACTATCATTATCAAGTCACGACAAATTCTTATGCGTGTGGTGCCTAAGAGTTTGGCATTTGAAAAGAGTTACGGTGCCTCGTCGAGCGCATCTGCTTTTGTTTTTGTATAGATTAGATGTATATGTATTAGGGTGGTTTTTAAAATTTTTGAAATTTTACAGGTGCTCAGTCTTAAAATGTGCTGTTTAGTGCAAAAATGCAATTGTAAAAGCTTGAGCTCAATAGGACTTTGCTTTGCCGTGCCTAAGGCCGCTGAAGTTGGCCAAGTCACAATTTTTTCGCGAAAAATCAATTTATTTTATTTGCAATATATTATACATGTTGAAATAAATTTATTGTCAAATGAAAGGAAATTTAATGGACTTTAAAGTATATAATAGAAATTTTCCTTTAGAAATGGGTGGTTTGATAGATATATAATATTTTATGAATCAAGTTCGTGTGAAGTGACATGGTATAGTATTGCGCTGTTCCTTACAATTTTGATCAAGTCAAGTTCGAGTTTATTGATGTTCTATAAAACTTTCTAATATAACATATTTTTGGCATGTATACGTTCAGACCACGTTCCTATTGAGCTATAAGGTTTGTTTATTGAGCTGCTCTAGTTTACGCCAAGTTGAATTATTTCACAAAATTGTGTTTCATGAACACTCTTCTTGCTCTAGGTTGCTCTATCTTTTGTTTCATGATTATGCTCAAAACAAAACTAGAGTAAGCCCATATCACAAATTTCTGCTCTAGCTTTTTTTGTGGAGTAAGTTAGAGCAGAGAAGTATTGTCAGTCAAGAAAAAATAAATTTTTGAAAACTTCCAAAAACTAGCTCGCAAGAAAAACCACGTTTTAGCATACGTGCATTTGCATTCATTTTGAAGATTAAAAAAAAACCAAATAAATGGAAACTATCGAGATTCAAGTGTTTCATGTCATTTCTGCTAAAAGTTGCTCTAAGTTGCTCTATTTCTGCTTTGTCAGCTGCCCTACTCTGTTCTGCTCTAACCTGCTCTGAACTTTTTTTGTTCATTAAACAGACCTATAAACTCGAGTTTTTTGACAAAAAACAATACAAAATGAAGTCAAAAACGTCCCATAAAACAATAGTTTATGACTGAAACTTGAATATAGTCTAATAGTTTTTAAATTCAATTATGCGATTATTTATACTTGAAACTTCTGGCATATTTTAGTTCATTTGATATTTATACATAAAAGGAATTTACATTGCCCAACTTTGCAGTCCTGTTGATTTTTAAAATTGCCTAGTATAAACGGGTCGTACAAAAGCAAGAATACCTTGTCAGATGCCGAAAATGCTGTTTGCAAAGTTGAAAAATTATATAAGGAATGGAGATCACTTCAAAGGAATTCAGCATTGAAGACAAAATGCCAGGAAGGAAAGAATCTTGCATTCAAACCCAAGCTGTCCGAACTTCGTTCGATTTTTGGAAAGTCAGAGAATTAAAGGTGGCAAAGGTCACATGGAAGGTGTCGATAGGAAAACTGCTCGAGCTGATCAAAGAAGAGTAGAAAGAGAGAAAAGAAGAGTACAAGTTTCTGAACAGGAAGCTGTGAAGTTTTTTAAAAATGTTTCCCTTTGATGAGTTTATTTCTGACCAATCTCCTGTATTTTTCGAGTATTTTAACGTCGGAACGGATATTTTGGCAGAGGCCCCAATGAGCTGGTTTGATAATAAAGACTTTTTGAAACTTCAAAGTTTTGTTAGAAGCATAAAAGTAGTAAACGGCACGGCAGAGAGGGGAGTTAAGTTAATTCAAGATTTTAATAGCACTCTTACAAAAGACGAGGAGCAGACCCATTTCTTGCTTCAGGTGGTGGCGGATTGCCGGCGGCTTTACCCCGATGCTTCAAAGTGTACCCTTTCTCAACCCGTATCCGATGAGTGAAATTGAAAATCAGCATTTTTTAATTTTTTAATCCTTTTAACTTTTATTTTTAATATGAATTCTTTCTTCGAATGTGAACTCTAGAAGGCTACCATCATCTCACCATTTTGTTAAATATTATATTCATTAATAAAAGACTGCAAATACATAACTGCAAAAATTTCTTAACCTCCAGTTTTTTCTATTATAATAAATAGAGATACTTAAGTGCATCCGTTGATTGCGGATAAGGTAAGATATCAGTAAACGTAAAATTGTTTTCGAAATTGTGAGGAACAGCGAAATACAATACCAGGTAACAATCTTCGTCCACTAAATGTTAAATATCTTTTCAACTGTCCAGTTTTAGAGAAGAAATGTTATTATATAATTCAAAGTATATTAAATTTATTTCTTCTAATAATACACCTGTTGCAATGCGGGTATCTTATCGCAGGTTAAAACAAAAAATTTTAGAGTTTTCGTTAAAAATTGGGTTTTTGTCAAACTTCCAGGCTCTTTAGGCACGGGAAGGCGAATTCCGATTGAGCTGAAACTTTTACAATTTCATTTTTATAACTAATAGAACACTTCTAGAAGTGAGCACATACAAATTTCGGAGAAAAAAAACTACCCTGTATTTAAAAACCACCCTAATATGTATATATATATTTTTTCTCACCTTACCACTATACATTTTTTAGTGTGTTGCTAATTTTCTAGCAAAGCTTGATTTGGTATTATAAAGATGCACAGCTTCTATGCCATTGTCAATGCCGAACTTGGCAATTGCTTGGACTTGAACAAATGGTGTTGGTCTGCAGTGACTGATGATTACCGCCAACTAGTAACCCCAGTAAAAATGGTGGTATTTCATAGGCGAGATTGAACAAAACCAACAACAGTAATGAGAATAATAACGACAATAGCGTAAAAGTGGAAATCAAAAGCAGAGCAAATGACAACATTCGTTAGTGTGTATTGCAGTTTGGTAAAACGAAGCTTAAAAATTGCTTGCAGCAGTCATAGGAATACAACAATGTGGTAACAAAGTAGCAGCAACAACAACAAAATCTATGACAACAATATCCAATGCCTCTTTTGCCACATGCCACTCTGCCACATTTATTGACCATATCAGTAGTGTGGAAGGTGTGAAAATTGTAAATGCAAACAATTTGCGATGCGCTGCGCATGCGCTTATCAACGAAAAACAACAACAATGTCCCTACTCTTAGCAACGTTAGCCAATTTCTTTGTGTGGCTGATGTTCGTAGTAGTGATCAAAGAGTTTCTAAGCGGTTTTATTGAAAAATCGATTGGCATGGCGGTAGCATTGCTTGAAGTGTTGCTGAGATATCTACCACCTTTGGCTTGCGTTTCACTCCGCTTGTTGTCACACGTAATGTTGACATATGTTACTTGCGCTTTTTGATCACAATTACGGAGATGCAGAAAGAGAACCCGCCAGCTCTTCAAATGCTAAAACTGACTAATCTAACCACTGACTACTGTTGATGTGTGTCAATCAGATTGGACAGTATATTGATCGACAGCGCTGAGTTGGTTATAATTAAAGAGAAATATTTAGTAGAAATTTAGTTTGGAGAAAGATTAATTGTACACCAAGAGATATAAGTTCCCAAATTATACTAGGCCTAAAATAGCAGGAATGACTTTGAAGGGGAACCATGTACAAAATATCTAGCAATAATTCTAGAGAGAAAGTTGTTGTGGAAGCACAACCTGAAGGATAGAGTGAAGAAGCCCTCGACGGCACTTAATGTTTGCAAAGTAATGCTGGGGTGTACGTGGCGTCTAGAGAGGGCGCGCTCTCTCTCACATTGGACATTTACAGCAATTGTAAAGTCCATCCTATACTTTGAGGTCTGCGCTTGGTGGTAAGGTTGTACTAGCAGGTCAAAGAGACCTCACATAGACTGAATGTGTCCATAGTGTCTTTGTCTGATGGACGACTATCAAAACGAACGCACCTCAAAATAGAAAGAGTAGATACATACTTAGATGGGCTTTGAATATTTAGCATAACAGAAACCATGAAAACAACTCCCACAGCTGCGGTGTTTGCCATTCTGAATATAAAAGGAGAGAGTACTAACCCTTGAAGTCAGAATTCACTTGGTTATCTCTTTCAACTCAAGACTGATTTTTCTTCGCTTTAGCAATTTTCTCATCATTACCTGTGCAACCATCTACCCACAAGAACACATGGGGGTGTATAATTAAATTTTCTATTCGCACCCGTATAAATGATTTATGTATATCCGCTTTTCTCGCTACTAAATGCATCAAAAAGCTTCTGTTCCCAAGGGAAATGCATATTATTTTAGTTTCTAGGTATATTTTTTAATTTTTTTTTAATTTTCCTCTACAAGGGCTATTTTAGAAGTATTGGACAAGAGTAAGTAATCTATTGAGTGCATAAAATGAATTATTTATCTATGCAATTTTCAATATAGACAGGCTATTAAGTATACGCTTGAGTAGTTTGAAATTTACTTTACTTAAAATGGCAAAAGAAAACAAAAACTCAACGAATTCAATGGAGTTTTATGGAAATATGCATGGACTTTGAAGCAACAAACTGCAGTCACCTAAATGCAACTAAGCGCTCTGTAGCCAAAGTTAAATGCGATAACTTCATAATAAGATTTATGAGGACGTAATGCTGTAAAAATAGGACTATGCTTAAACACATGTACAAATATAACACACATGCATGTACATGAGTAGCGATTAGTGACTAGAACGGATAAATGGTGCATTGGATGATCGCCAAAACAGCCATTCGATCAATAGTGGACCCATCCGTGCGTTGTCCTGTCGTTCGGTCATATACTGAGAGTTTACTAGCGAATTAATTTAAATTCCAGCGCATGATTACGCCCTATTTAAGTAAAGAATTTACGAGTACAAAATCATAAATATGTGTGAATGAATTAAGGAAACGAATAAAAGAGAGCTTAGGTCTAAGAGGGTAGACAGTGGCGTTCATAATTCTTGAACCAACGAAGAAGTGTACAGTTAAAAAAAATGCTCAGAATTTATTTCATCTTAATTCAATTTAACAACTTAAACAACCATAAACTATTCACATTGTAAATCATGCGGCATTCAACAGCAACAAAAACAACAACAACCATATACCCATCAACTTCTGTAACTAAATTATCTGCAGAAGCGATCGACAGGCCAACAAAGAAACCCTTAAGAGGCCGCTTCAACTATTTGAAATAAAAATTATGAATGATGCAGCTGACGAAGAGCCGCTCGATGCATTGAAAGTGGCATATAGTGAACGCGTCCACGATGTTTGTCACAATGTGTGTAAAAGAAGAAGAATTATGAAAAACAAAAGACCTAGCAGCCCTTAGGCACTCATCAGTTTGCGTGCATTGTATGCAGATTGTTGTGAGTCGCATAGTTGCCACTTGCAACTTAGCTCTGAAATGAATTTATTACATGAATGTAAATTTGGTGTGCATGCGCATAGCCAATCGCCAAATGATGCTATGACCGTGTCATTTCGCTTTGGCTAGATAAGATTGACACGCTGCTTTTGATGTGCTAATAAATAAATACAGTCGTTATTCTTGTCGTTTTAAATTACTGTAGCTGAGGCTATTTAAAATGGAACATCTCCAGATTAGATCAGTTTGTATACATGCATATTTTCCTACGCTATATCAGAAACTATGGCGATATGCCCAGCATACAAATTATATTTGGAAATTGAAGTCCTCGCTCGAAAATACCTAATACGGAGAGTTCGACTTCCATCTCTTTTCAGTCACAAAAGAAATGTTCATTAATGAAGTATGAGAGGTCTACAAAATCTCATCCTTTTATCCCCGGAAGGGATATCGTTTCACTTTTACTACGAGATGTAAGGGTATAATCAGATTTAATAGCACTGTAAGTGCTGCGAAAGCTGAAGACCATAAGAAGGCACCATGCGAATAAGAGGCAATGACGAGCACAAGAGGTAAGGTAAGGTTGAACTGAACGGTCAATAAGATCTCACATAAGCTAAATGTGTTCATAGGAATTAACAGAATTTGTTTTACGATCAAACTGAAACAATTCCAACGAGTTACCAGGACTTATGTTATAGAATAACTTCGTTCATTTGGCAAATACTAGAAGTTTTCTAGCTCCCAGCTCAGGCACTTACTCGAGATCCAACAACTCTGCCGCCTCTAATAGAAGGATCCTTGACCTAGCGAGCGCATGACACAAACGCAGAACGTGCTCAAACGTTTCTTCATACAGCTCGCACTTTCTAAATTTGCTGTCTTAAGTCTTCTCTCTTTAGAGTCTGACATCATGGCATTTGCACATATTCTTAGAAACTTTGCAGTCCCACGCTGCATGGTGGATCATAAGCCGCTGCTGTCTCTTTTTGAATTCTCCCAAATTGATTGTGCATATACTGTCGATTCATAGATCGGCCTTTTCGTTACCGTTTGTCCCTTTATGACCGGGAACTCAGTAAACATGCATGTTTCCGCTTGAGTGAAGTCTCGCCATCTCCGTCTCTCCTTTTCTTTGCATTCCAGCACACTTCTTTGACGAAGTACTTCAATGAAAAAATGCTCTTAAAAATATATGAAATATGGACCACTACCCCACACAAAGGCAAAGCGGCCCGTAAGGTAAAATGTTCGTCAAAAATTAAAAATTATAAACAATGAAAATGCAAAGATAAATACAACATTGTGTTAGTACAAAAAAAAACATCTGAAGAGATTCCATCCACTGGTATATCACTAGGACTACAATAAATTATTTATTTTTTCTGCATAACCAAAAATTTCACCAAAATTCTTTAAAAACTCAGCTATAACAGTAGCAACCATCTCGTGTGTTTTCACCAATCCAATTAATAAATTTACTAACGCGTGTATACACGCCCGGAGCATTGACCTGAGCGCAACCATAGCCGAAAGAGACAACACCTAAAAAGAAATTTTTTATTGAAAATAATAACAACAAAATATATGAGTAAAAAAAATTCATAAAAAATTCAACTTCCAGTCAAAATTTATAATATTCTTCACACACTCACCAGCCAACTTGTATCGGCCTTCGTCAACAATTAGCGGTCCACCGCTATCACCTTGGCAAGCATCCTTGCCACCTGTTTGTACTAAGCCCGCGCATAGCATAACATCGGTAATTTATTTTTATAACGCGTTTGACGACACTCTTGATTAGTTATAATCGGCACATTAGCTTCTTGGAGATTATTCGATGTGACGCCACCCTCTTTTACCAAACCCCAGCCTGCAACGACGGCCTGAGTGAAAAAGAAATTTTTACTTTATTAGAGAAAAAACAAAAATTAAATGTGTTTGCATGTATTTTCTATTATTATTTACATTTCTATTATCAAAGTTATCATAAATATTCGGCAAACAAACTGGACGTATATAACTGCTAATCTCTATGGGTGCATTAAGCTTAAGCAATGCAATGTCATTTACAATTCTGCTAGGATCATATTGTGGATGCACAATTGTTTGGGCGACCTGTAGGAATAAAGCGGAAAATATGCGGAAAAGATTTTATTGAGTATCAATTACAACTATTTATATTTGTTTGGACGAGTAATTATACCTTTCATGAACATAAAATGGTACATTAACTTTGGTCCGATGTTTGTAACGTTGAGAATTATAGAAGATAGACTCACCATTAAGTATACCGAATTGATCAGGGGTGACGAACTGAGTTGATATAGCCATGTCCGTCTGTCCGTCCGTCTGTCTGTTTGAACGCAAACTAGTCCCTCAAATTTTGAGATATCTCAATGAAATCCGGCACAATGATGTATTATTGTATTATATTAGACATTGGTCGGATCCGGTATGAGCGGACCACTATAACATATATCTCCCATACAACCGATCGTTCAGATAAGACGATTTTGGTCATTCCTGCCGCAATTTAGAAAGTGTAAACGTGAAACTCGGTGATATATATTCCAATATATCATAGAAGATATCCTGAAAAAATCACTTTGATCGGAGCTATATATAGCATATTATCCATACAACCGATCGTTCAGATAGAAAGATTTTTGGCAATTTCTCCCTAATTTCTAATATAAAAACGTTAAATTTGGTAATATTATTCAAATATATCATAGAAGATTTCCTGTAAAAATCATTTCGATCGGAACTATATATAAATATATCCCATACAACCGATCGTTCAGATAAGGGGGTTTTTTGCCATTTTTATTTTATATTTATCTTAAAAATCGTTTAGGTATGTACATCTGTTCACTATATATTTCTTATCTTATACATCCGATTATTTGGAGATTACTAACGGGATAAGATTATTGTTCAGCCCCATTCATGAAAGGTATGAAGTTTTCGGCACAGCCGAAGACAGTCCCGTCCTTACTTGTTTTTTATTGTATTTTTTTCGGTAAGTTGTTATGCACAGCCAGTTCGTTTCTTAAGTCTTTCGTTTTTAAATGGGTAGATGACGTTTTTTGTTGTGAACAATAAATGTTGAAACTGCGACTTCTGGCAGTTAGCAGCTTTAGGTTAAGCTTACTCTGAGTAATTTGTAACGCAAAAGAAAAAAAGTCCGCATCTAAGGAGTCTAGTATAATACGCGTCAGCTGGTCGAAAAATTATTTAAATTTGCTAAGTAGCAATAATATAATTTGAATAACGAATTTACCCAATTTTCACTTAAATTTTGTATAAGCTACTTATATTTTTCCCTAGAAATCTGTGGGTCGAAAAATTGTTATATCTTATTCAACTCTTAATTTCTCTGGGAATCAAATCAAAGACAGAAAGACACTCGAGGCGATTACACAGCTTCATCCGAGAAGCTGCCTTTCAAAGAATTTTTCCGCAGCATTTAATTAAGCGTTTTATGTTACTTGTGTGAGGATAGAAAGATCGGTCCACACCTTAGCTTTTCAAGTTAATTAATTAATTAGTAAATAATAATTTATCGCCTCATCTAGATTTGAATGATTATCTACTAGCGATGTATAAATATATCATTTTTTGCGCGCTAGACTATTTATCAGAGTTAAGATAAAGTTTAACACAGAGATAAACTATAAAAATGGATTACACTTAATATTTTTTAAGCTTTATTTTAAAATAAATTTTTAAATAATTACACTTTGAAATAAATTGACCTTCACCAATAACATTTCGCTAATGGGTCATTTATACTGAGGTCTTAGCGAGTTTTGGAATCTGGACACTTTCACTCTTCTTGCATTGATACACCATCCAATTTCATTTCAGTTTAGATTTTGTAGTATTATGAATAAATTATTTTCCTAACAATAAAGGATCACCTCACTGCCAGAGATCATTCAGTCCCATTTCGAGACTATTTTGTGAATAAATTTGGAAATATTATTACGTTTTCTATGAGGAACTGAAAAGAAATATTTACTGGCATATTGCGATGGAACTATTTCGAAAACCGCCAACGTAATCATCATCAGGCAACTTTGTAATGTTAACAAAGGTTTCTACATGGCACACAAATTAATATAGAGACAAAATGTCTCAATTGTGTTGTTAGTGTAGAAATGAGAAAAAACTGAATTAAGCATGAAAAACAAATACCAGCAGGATAGCCTAGTGGTTAAAGGCAACTGCAGTTTCACTATGTGAATCACGGTTTGAATCCCGGCGAAACCTTTGATAACATTACAAAATTGGCTGATGATGGTTACGTTGGCGGTTTTCGAAATGGTTCCATCGCAATATGCCAGTAAATGTTTCTTTCTTTCAGTTTCTCTAGAAAACATAATAAATGAAATTCAATTATTATAAGCCGGTGTTAAGCTCATGAATTCTTAAATATAAGTATAAACTGAACACACCATTAAACAAACACACATAAATTTGGAAATAGTTTGAAACCATTTCACCATTTCTTTCGCGCTCACATCGCAACATTTCGACACAATACAAAAGTAAGCCCGGAGTCCCAAAATTGTTCCAAATTAGTTCAGAGTTAGCCTGAAGACAATACCGTCGGGAATAATAAATAGTCTCGGAATCATCGTTCTAACCATATCGTGAAAATACACTGAAATAGTATCGAAAATGATCAAAATTTTCCCAATAAAAATTTCGAAATAGTTCTAAAATAACAGCCACATGATTCAAGTGTAGTCCCTAAATTGCACCGATTAAACTACGACGTTTTCTCGAATTTATACCGAAAAGAATCCCAAAGTGATCTCGAAAATGTTTCAGAATGATCCCGATATGATTTAGCGTTGAGATCTCGAAGAAGTCCAAAATAGTTCAATTAATATCCTGAAACTATTTAAAAATAGTCTCGCAATAATATCGATATAGGCCCAATATGGTATCGAAATGATCGCAAAAAAATCTAGAAATGGCGGCAAATAATTCCAAAATAATTTTCTAAATAGTAACGCAGTAATATCCAAATTATCAATTTAATAGACCTTAATAGATTCCGGAAGGAGCCCAAAATAATACCAAAAAAATTCAGAAATGGTAACGTATTATACCAAAACTAGTACAAGAATAATGCCGAATTACTCCAGCATAATACCGAATCCAGCTACAAGGCCGGAATCGTCTCAACCGGAAATATCATAAAAATTATCCTTAACAAAACCCTAAATAAGCTGGAAACAATCAAGGAAATGATACGAAAATAATCCCATAGTGGTTAGAATAAATATAGAAACTAATACCGTAATAATCCCGAAACTCTACCAAAATAGTTCCGAGCTCAAAATTCAAAAATTCAAAAATCATTCCGGCAGTGGTCTTGAAATTTTTCCGAAAATAATCCCTAACATAACTCCTTTATTTTTGAATCTTGAAAGCAATCCTGAAACAAATTCAGAATATTTGCAGAACGAACCAGAAAAGAATTTAAAAATAATTTCGGAATTATTCCGAAAGTAATCCAGAAGTCAGAGCAAATATTACTCTGGAATGTTCTCGAAATAGTAAATATTCTAAAACATCTCTGAATCGATCTCTACATACTGCCATCATAATCTCGGAAATAAGCAAGAATCTGTCCGTAAGTTGTTCCGAAATGGTTTCATCATTTTAAAAATGATTTCGAAAAGTAGTTTCTAACTAAATCCGAAAGCTATAACAAAAACGGTTTTAATGTGATTAATACAAATAATCCCCAAGCTGTCTTGAATAAAATCCCGAAAAAGTTTCAAAATAATTTTTAGAAAGATCCCAAGTCTCGAAAAAATATACCGAAATAATGGCGAATACAATTTGGGAATGAAAAAGAGATACTCCTAAATGATTTTGTAACTATTGTGAAATAATCTCTACATAGTCCCAACTTTATCTCGAAAATAATCACGAACCTGCCTGAAAATTATACCCAAATCATCTCGTAATAATTACAAAATTATTGGCAAAAACCCATTTTAACCGAAAAATGCCCTTACAAGATTCCGAAATATTCACAAAACTGTTCCGAAATAATAATAATTTTCGCGAGAAGTTTTGATTGCAGAAATTCGCTAGAATTGTTGGACAAACACTGCGCAGGGCCTAAGCGATATTGCCCTAATTAAAAAAAACGTGTTTCTAAATTTTTGATATTGCTTTGCCCAGATCCAAGACTTTCGATGCGGTAGGCGGTGCAGGCTACCTATCATACCACGACGGCCATCTTAATATACCTGAAATAGGCCTAACATACTTCGCCCCGAACTAGTCCCAAATCCATACGAACTGCTTCTGAAATGGTAACAAAATGATACAAAATTTTTTATTCTCACTTGTCTTGTGATGCCAGGATCGCGTGACGATCTATCCAATTGTAAGAATCTTACAGTTATCTCAGCACGATTATTTTGAACACAATGCGCTGCTGTCAAAACATAACGATCATTAATCAATGAACCACCACAGAAGAGACGGGCATGCAACGCCCCCTAAGTAGCTGCGCTGTCCAAGGATATTATTATGACGTACTAGACTGCCGCCAATAATGCGATTGACATTTGGTAAGCCGCAGTCTGATTGATAAAAAATGTATAAAAAAGCCTCAATTAAAAAAACTATGCATAATCCAACAATTCATACAAATTTGGTTTGCAGCTACAATACTCACAACACTGCGCTGCACAAAGTCCAAAACGTTCCGTTTCCTCTTCTAGAAATTCTGTGGCATTCGGACGTTCATAAAAATATTCGGCTTGCACGAAAAATACCAAACTTGCACAAAATATCACAAAGAACTGCATTTTTTATACTCGATACACACTTTTTATCATTCACAAAAGTTTTAACAATATGCGCTTAATTTAAATATAATTTTATGAACCACCGCTTACCGCAACATTCCGTTTTAAAATGTTTCATCAGCTCACATACGGAGCCCTTCTTATAGTTTGCGTTTACTCGCAGTTTGAATAAGTTCGTGCAAGTTTAAGTAGGACACATGCAAACTGAGCATGAAGAATAAGACTTGCCAAAAGATGTACTAATAACAAAATTTTGTTAGCTCCAGAAACTTAAAAACAAAATTAAAGCTTAATAAAACCATCTATAAATTTCCCTCCTTTTTTTGTTTACTTCTTCGATTCTCCCATACCGGCTTACGACTTTCTTTGTGCTGCCAAAATTTTTTTGTCACGCATTTGCATACAAAAATAATCGTTGATCGCTCCAAATTAGTCTTGTCAAAAACAAAAACTTAAAAATAATACAAAATAAATTCTTTCGCACCTATTAGGACATTTATTAACTCTTATTGTCTGAAAAAATTTTTGGGCGTAAAGCACGGGCCTTGCGACAAAAGTATTCGAAAGAAATCAGAAAAAAAGTATCGCTGCAATTTAATTCAGTTTTACTGCAATTTTGATTGTTATTTTTAAATATATTTACAGTTTTTCTGATCGGATAACTGGACTTTGCACAAAGCGATGGGTTCTAAAAGTTATGTACATTGGAATGCACATTAGGGTGGGCGCGATAAAAAGTAGAAAGAAGAGAAGAGAAAGCTAAGATAATCCAACAACAAATCAAGACAAAGCAAGGGAAAAGCAAGTTTTGTTATATATGTATTATCGATGAGGTATAGGCGAATATTCAGCTTGTATCCAAAATTAAAAAAATCGAAAAACTAATCGAAATATTTCCTTTTTTTATTAAAATGTATATTTTATTTTTATAGTAGTGATAGTTATCGGCGTATTATCGTTATCGAATTAATCTAATCAATTCTCATCCAAACGTAATTGATTTGTTATCGAAAGGATGTTCTTATCAGAATGCTACCAATTTGGTTACGAAAAATATACCCATGAAACTTCGATAAAGATCGATAAACATTTCTGTAACACATCGATAATAATCCGATACAGAATTAATACAAAATTAACGAAATTTATACTTAGTATATATTGTGGCGAATATTAGCATCACTATGTTTTCTTAGTAAATAATCGCAACAACAAAAAGAGCCAGCAGCCATACTTATGTACATGTGCAAGGAGCCCACACTTATGTACAAGTCAACGAAGAATATTCCATACACCTAACAGACAGATTGAGGCAGAGAGATTATTTCACATACATATATGTAGCCGGCAGCTAAGAGCAGAAGTTGTTAGTCACGCATACAAGCGCATATGGCTAGAAGAAAAGTCATAAACTACAGATATACGTGTATATAGCTAAATAACCAAGCATTAGAGACAACTGTTCTAGAACGCATGTTCATGAAATGACTAGACCATTGGAGAAATGAGCGTATGAGGTAACCGAGAGTACAAAAGCAGCGCAAGCTGAGAAATAAGTAATAAGTTTTGATTTAAACACGCTGTTAGTTGTGAGTATAATTGTGAAGTACTACCCCAAAGTACTCTATATAAAGACCATTTTGCAATACTGAATATTGATATTCGAGAGTTCAGTGATCCGAACGTTAGCAGAAGGTTTAAAATAAGCAGAATTTCCTCAAAATTCGTTACAGTATATATTATTAAATAATTTGTTGATTGTGCTGCCAAGCAACATGAATCGGTTACTAGTGCTATGGGAATGGACGCAGCTGATGTATGTTCAATATATAATAATTAAGGCTAACGTTGACTGGAAGGTTGAAAAGACGTGATCACAAGCCTCAAACCCAAATTATTGGAGCTGGCGATGTGGGTGGGAGATTAGGAAAGACGTAATTCCAAGCCATCTTTGCAATTCATTGCGTATCTAACGAAGTCAGTAAGTGTATCGCACGTGTGAGTAATTTTATTACAAAATTAAAAGTAAAATTATTGGAAATCAGTATATAGACACGCGAAGAGGTTCGTTTATTTCGAAATTCGATCGGCAGGTGCTTATAAGAAGTGCTTAAAAATGTATAGACATTCTATTGGAATAAGCAGAAAGACTATTTACCATCCCTCTAATAAGTTTAACTAAAAATAACACAGCTACCATCACTTAACGATTCTCTAATGTAGGAAGCTATATAAGTTTTAAACGACAGACGAAAAGAGGACGATTCCTTAAGGGCTCCCACGGTATGAAACTTAGCGCAAAAAGAAAGAAAATGTTTTTGAACCGATTTTAATTTGTCGCAGTGGATCTGATAACTTGGGTTCCATATTATCGAAGCATATTCCAATTTTGGACACACCTAAGGTAATAAGCGAGTTTCAGTAGTATATGAATCACTGAATTCTTGAAAGTTTGAAAGGTATGAATTGAATGGGAAACTTTAATAAAATCTGTATAAATGACATCGATTTCGCTTTTTAGCTTTAAACCATTACCATGAGTTGTGGGCTCTCACAAGTTAGCCAAGGTAGGCGCCAGCATTGCAAAATCTATTCTGAGGCAGGTCAGTGGTTCAGGGTACCCTATGAGCAAGTTGCTTTTGTGACGATCAATTAAAGGAGCTTGGGTAGCACAAAATGTCATTCCTCAATAAATTTAGACTCAAGTTCTATCCCCATTTTTGTAAAGTGATATTATAAAGGACTCTTTTCACTACCTAGGAAATATGCCCTAGCGTTTCATGTTAAAAATACCTCTCTATTGTGGTTTAACTTCAAACTCTCGGAGAGCTCTAGTTGTCTTAAAAGACATTACTTTTTTTGACGAACACCGTCTTCACATCGAACCTCATGACTCTGCAGCGAATCGTACTAGTTCTGACTGGCGCCGAACTATCGACTCTAGTAGTGTTAATTCTATTCCCTCGCACTGTTTTCTTAAGTGATGTTTTGAATTCTTATGAAATTTGCCTTCTTTCGGCGCGTTGTTAGCTGTTCAGTCCTAGGTGGACTCTGAAATAGTTAGACGGTGCTTTTGATTAATTTTGACTTCCGATTGTCCACCTTTGCACGCTACTAGCATTAGCTCGGATATAGTCATTAAACCCGTAGTACAAAACTGTCATTTTGGTGACTCTTCGAATTTTTTCTCCATGGTTTTCACGCTCTGGCGAAAGTTTTCCGTTTGGTTATCGCACGATAGCAGATTTAAAATAAATTTCTTTTAAATTACAAAACATTTAATTTATTAGAATTTCTTATAGGTGGTATATTGAAATAAAGAACACTTTTAAGATTTATGTCGTTCTTCGTGCAGAAAATATAAAAAAAATTATTATTGAGAAACACGGATTGTTGTTGATTTCCTTAACTTTTCGCGCACATATTTAAATTTTCATACAAGTGTATTCATGTATTGTAAACAAAAACTATATCTTTATTTAGTGCCTAATTTCGATTAAGAAAACTGCTTACCATAACACAACAATCACTAGAAATTTTTACTAAAGGCTTGTGCACGATTTTGAACTAAAAATAACACAACAACACTTTCCAAAATTTTTTATGAAAAGATATATTTTAACAGTTATGAATGAGCACGAAAAATTGGTCTTATGTTTACATATGTTTGTTAGCATTGAAATTTTTGTTTCAAAAAGAAAAAACGTTTAAGCCAAATATATCTTGCGTTAGCTATTAGAGAGGTACTGTAATATGTAAAGAGTGTCCTAATCTTATGTCTCGAATGTATTGGTCTCGAATATATTTTTTAATACCGAACGTCCATCATTATAGTTGAGTACTCCAAATTCAGTTTTCCTTGAAAATCTTCCAACAAATCGTGCGCTATCTTAGCTGAAGCAGCTCCTAGTCACTTCAAATCGCAAGAGCATTAAGGGAGCATCACGCCACTAACTGAAAATATACTTGAAATGAAACTAGCCAGAGCAAAAATGGTTACAAATTAATATAAATATATATTATATTCGATGTTTGTTGATGGGAAAAATTAATTATGCAAATAAATATTTTAACCTCAGGCAAACTATTAACGAAACTGGTTTGAATTTAGCAATATATAACAGCTTTGCGTATGTAGCATTCTATCATTTAACTAATCCTATAATAAAAGCTTAAGAGTATACATTTCAAATACTTTCGCTTTCTTCTTTTGGAAACTTTATAACAGCTCCACTTCTAGCTAATAAATAGAGAGTTAAAAAAAATAAATATTTAAAGAAATGTTTTTAAGTTAAACGGTTTTCTTGAAAACAATAATTACATGGAGTAATAATAATACTAAAACTAGAAAATAATTAGATAGGTCCTAGGTACTATTCGTCACACTCCTCATCAGTCTAGGGCGTTTATCAGACAATTAAATAAAAGCGTTGTGCGCGTGAAATTTCTAAAAATCTGAGGCGTAGCATAACCTCATTAAGGTTCAGTTGGTTTTATATATGACTATCAATAGAAATATGACGCGTCCAATGCTTTTATTCATTTGTCTGATCAACGCCCTAGATTGGTGAAGAGTGTGGACGACTTGTAACTAGGACCTATCTAATTATTTTCTAGTTTTAGTATTATTATTATTTCATGTAAGTATTGTTTTCAATAAAACCGTTTAACTTAAAATTTTTTCTAATTATTTTATTTTCAAATTTTTAGTCTTTATTTAATTGCCTATTATTTCTCAATCTATTTAGTCCATTTAGTGACTCATTATTATAAGGACTCTTTCCTGACAATTTGTTACAATCTAAGTCCTCAATACATAATCCTTCCAAAGACTTTACTCGACTCTGCGCCACATATGCTTGTCCCTCCTGGAACCCCAAAATATTTTGATGTAACTTCTACCGGACTGTATATATATTTGTTCCAAATATATATTTGTTATATTTGTTTCCAAATATAGGCCGCTTTCTAATCATGTATGTATTATGTGTTCCAAATATGGACCAAATCGACCCAGAAATACGATTTTTTTTAAATATCTCGATCCTTGCGCCACCTGGTGGCGATTTTCTTACAGGCCGATTCTATTCACGTATGTATTATGTGTTCCAAATATGAGCCAAATCGGACCAAAATACGATTTTTTTTTAATATCTCGATCCTTGCGCCACCTAGCGGCTATTTTTATTCATAGGTCTCTTTCTTTCTTGCATGTATTATGTGTTCCAAATATGAACCAAATCGGAAACACAAATACGATTTTTGAAACATTTCGATCCATGCGCCACCTAGCGGAGTTTTTTTCTTATTATGCATTGTCATCGGGTTGTGAACTACATTCCAAATTCAAGCTTGTAGCTTATCCGGAAGTTACTTAAATTTCAATTACAAAATTCGTGCCGGCCAGCAAGCCTTACCAGGCTAAATGAAACCGTTTAAAAATACTTTAGTTGAGTATTATCTAGTATATATGCACAACATTTAAATACATACATTTTTTTATAAATTTATTTTTTGTTTTACTTATGGTCTAAAGATATAGTTGTTTGCTTAAATTAAATTATTCTATATATATGAAAAGAAGTGTACATTTGATTGTCACTCCATAACTCGAGAACGGATAGAAAGATTGCCATGAAATTTTAGGAAAGATACAGGAAGGAGGAGGTGGATGGTTAGTTGATTTTGAAATCCCAAATCGGTTTAGCCATTCTTGAGTTATGATTTTTTTTTAGAAAAAATTCAAATATGTATGTAAAAGAAAGTGGTGTTAGTTACACTACGCATAACTCAAGACGGATAAACCGATTTGGCTGAAAATTGGTGGAGAAGTAGCTCAGAACCAGGGAACGGACATGGGATACTTTTTATCCCGTTCCGGCTAGGGTCTTGAGATCAAAACGTGGACCTGGGTAATCCTGCGATATGTTTGTAGAGTATGGGTGTCAAATGGAAGCTGTTTATGAGTACTTTGATACTGGGTATTTTTCGTACCCCTGGGCGACTAGGGTCTCGAGATATAGGCCAAAACGGGGACCGGGCACCCCTAGAATGTGTTTATACAATATGGATATCAAACGAAATCTGTTGATGAGTGCTTTAGTACAGGGTAGTTTTCATACCTATTGGTAGGGTAGTTTCATACTAGGGTCTCGAGATATAGGCCAAAACGTGGATAAGGTAACAATAGGGTGTGTTTTTACATTATGGGTATCAAATTGAAGCTGTTGATGTGTGCTTTAGTACAGAGTAAGTTTTACACCGCTGGGTGACTAGGTCTCGAGATATAGGCCGAAACATGGACCCGGAAACCCCTAGAATGTGTGTGTATTATGGATGTCAAATGAAAGCTGTGGCTGAGGGCTTTAAAGTAATTTTCATTGTGATATTCGATTTAGTCGCATCAACCTGGCAAAACTGATAAATATGCATGCGAAGCCGAAATAAAGACTTGAATTAATAATACCCACATACCTATTTACATACATCCTATTCGATTTGCCTGAAATTTGGTATATAAATTTGCCTATATTAGTATTTACGATGCTTTTTTCCGGGAAGTTGACCAGAGACGGACTGGGACTGTGAATAGGACTAGGACTGGGACTGAGGCTGAGACTGAGACTCGGAGTGGGACTGGGACTGAGACTCGGAATGGGGACTGGAACAAAATACATACCACCAAGAATGAGAAGAACTTGAGAGAAGAGAAAAGAGAGAAGGAAAGGACTGAGAAAGAGATAGAATGAGACGAAGATGGTGATAGATGAAGCGAAAAATACGGACGGAGGAGTGAATACTAAGATTAGGAATAAGTGTAGAGGGCGAGGGCAGAGTTAGACGGAATGAGCTTATTAAAATGCATGCAGATCGACCAAAAATTTAGAGCAGAACAACGTCTGCTGGTTCTGTAGTAATATATAATAAGCTTAGTGCATATAGCTTACAAAATAGTAATCTTCAATTTCACACAATAATCAGTTTTGCGTATTAGCCTTTATATGTACACAGAATTCGTTATTATAAGCAGCAACTTGCTGAGCAACATGATTTTTTACTTGGACTTTATTTAATATTTGTATTTTGAATATATAGCCGCGTTTTGTTTTACACGCGTATACGTTTACGCTGCGCGTGAAAAAAAAACGCCTATCCTCGCTTAGATAATGATTAGGAGACCCATCTAGCGGCAGTGGTTAAATAACTAGCTACAGCCACAGGGTGTACCGAGAAGCGGAGACACAAACCCTCTGATGGCCATAGGGTATAACATATAGCTAAATCAGTTGCGATGAATTGTGGACACACATAGAATACATAGAATTAGTATAGAGGGTGAAACATAAACACATATTTCAGTTACATCTGAGTATAATGCGTATTGAAATTTAGTAGTACACATTTTATGCGCAGCAATTTCAGAGGTGTATTTAAAGTTGACGCTTAGCAGTCCATATAAAGTTTAAGCGTATAGACGTTTACGTGTAAAAAGAACACGGCTATTATTAATGCTGATGTCGCGAAGAATAAGATGCCGAACAGCAAAATATTTGGGCATAATTGGTGGTTAAAAATGTATAGCTGCTAGTCCCCCAACATTTAATACTTATTACTTTACAAAGTATTTGCTTAGAGTATTATTAGTCGCGCCGCTGGAAGGGAGAAGATTACGTGAAACAGACTTTTGTATCATCTAACATTCTTTTACTGATTTTTTTCTTTTTTTAGCATTATTATAGGTGCTGTAAGCAAGAACGGGATTCCGAGGAACTCTCAGTGCGTTTTTTTAATTTTGTATATAATTGTAATGTAAATATGCTAGTCGAAAATTTTAACTTAAATTAATTAAATTTTATTTTGTTTTATTTTATTTTATTTTATTGATATTAGAGAAAAATTGCAAAGTTTACAAACGGCGATGGTTTCTAGGACATGTTTCTTAATTTCACGTCTTCATCAGATAGCTTCTCGGGAGTTCAGTATTGAACTTGAATCTCCAACATTCATACCAGTGTAAAGAGAGATGCTCTTAATCACTCAGCCATATGAATGCCCCGCTGCTCGCTTTGCAATTGGTCTTTAAATGTTGCCTTTGTTGGTATTCCTTTCATTCACCAGAATGGTGGTTAAAGGCATCTGCCTTTACATTGGTATTAATTTTGGAAATTCGAGTTCAATACTCAGCTCCCGAGAACATAGCTGATGAAGAAGTGAAATTCAGAAACTTGTCCTAGATTGTTTTCTTATTCGTAATTTTGTGCTTTCTAATTCTGAGGATGGTTTCAGATTGAAACCGAAATATTGACCTATATACAAATTAATAGCAGAGTACCCGACGTCGTTCGGGTATAAATAAAAGCAGTACTATATAGAATAATATATTAGACTAATCCCAACCCCATTTGTATGGGAGATGCCACGCCCCTTTTTCGCTATCCCCAATTTTTCCCAGGGGGTAGGGATTAGTCTTATATACCATCTCACTTAATTTCAGCGTCTAGCTTTAAAAACTTTCAGATATATTGACAACGAAAAATTCCAGTTGTATGGGTAGATGCCACGCCCCCTTTTTTCGTTATACCCAGTTTTTCTGGAGGGGGTAAGGATTTGTCTCATATAACCACTCACCTAATTTCAGTCTTCTAGCGTTAATACTTTCAGATATATTGACTACGAAAAATTCCAGTTGTATGGGTGGTGCCACGCCCCCTTGTCGAAACTTTTTTTATATAGCCTGCCATAGATTGACGCACTCATGGTATGTCATGGCAAAATTTCGTTCGATTCCATTCTGCGGTTTAGGCTGCAAGTCCAAACATACATAGAGACATACTTTCACAAATATATAGTAGAAGAAGAAGAAGATAGATAGAAGAAGAAGATAGATACCATAGATTGACGCACTAAGGGTATGTCATGCCAAAATTTCGTTCGATTTCATTTCTGCGGTTTAGGCCGCAAAGTCCAAACATACATACAGACATACTTTCACAAATATATAGTAGATAATGCCACAAAATATATGGTGTTTTATTCATCCTTGCAGACATTTACAGTCCACATAGATATATCCCCATACTTATGGCATATCACTAACACATACTACTTTTACGCTTAAGCTTACATTTACGCCTTAAGCTTACGTCTAGGATTTTCCCATATATTGGGCAAAGACGTTTACGTATTAAAATAATTTTAATTTTTCAGAAAATTTTCCAGATTTAGGGAAGGATTCTTTCTATTAATAGCTTTTTTCTTCGTTTTATGAAATTTTTTCAGTGATTGCCATTACTTTCATATAATTGGTCTTGGTATACCGATATTGGTTACAGTACAGCTGCCTTCAAAGTGCTACAGGAAAGGAACCCACTGAAGCAAGTAGTACTTTTAGAACAGCCCTCTTCGAACCAGACGTGTTACGTGGATAGCTAACGGAATTTTAATGAAAAAAATGGAGCTAAGCTTGTCTTGCAATGGAAAAAGCATGCACAGAAAATTACCCAATATTAAATGACATAGATTTATCATTAAGTTTATTTATTTCATATTTTGGTTGCAGAGCAAATTTAGCGCAACAGCATTAATTGCGAAGAAACGCATCTCACCTTGGCCATATTGTTGCTGTCATAAATTATCATACTTGTGTTTGTACGCTTAAATTTTTTGCACTAATTCACGCATAGCGACAAAATACTTCAGGTGGCACGCCACATGCGGTATGCAACAATGCACATCAATAAGTGACTTTGTGTATTCGGTTTGCACAATGCATGCTGCATGCAACATTACAGCGCTGTGCTAATCATGTTGACAGCGGGTGATGGTCGGTCTGCTATGCGGCTGACTAAAGAGAGGGTGAAGATTCAAGTTTGGCACAACTTTTTTTCCTATTCTTTATTCATTTAATTTTTCATTAAGCTCACTTGTAAAAATTATTTTTTGGTCAGCAGTAGAGAGTAGTATTTTACCTTAAATTTAATCATATTAATGTATGCAGCATATATGAGTGATTAATTTTTCGTCCACTTCATGTTAAACGGTGATAAACGCACTTATCACTTAAAACGAGTTTTTGATAGTAATGGAATGGAAGACGATTTCTGAACATGCTTGTTGAAGAAAAAGGTATGGTTAATGTACAGAATCGATTAAAAATGCTGTGGCGTATATAAGTAGTTTCGAAACGACACTATTTCGTAAGTAATAATGCTGCGCAGCAACAACAGAACGCAAACAGATGAAATAGAGACAGCGACACAATCATCTAAACAGCAGCTAAGAGCGCATATTACTCAGGCATATACACAGATATACATGCATAGATGGAAATAGAGAATATGAGATGCAGAGATGTACAGCGCATACTATTCAGACGTACACATTCATACGCATATATAGAAGGCAACAATGAATATGAGATGCAGGAGATTGAGTGAAATGAATAAGCAACTATTCGAGAATCCTGTTCGCGAAAAGCCTAGACTCTGGGTAAAATAGGCGAAGGAGGCAACTGATAGAGATAGTCAGCCAGTTTTATTTGAACATGCTATAAGTCAAATACACGAATACATAAAACTATACAGAACATTTGCGTTTATTTATTCAGTTCAGTGACTCGAACGATTACAGACAGCGCTGAAGTTTCGGGGATTTATAAAAATTTGTAATAATACTAAATATTAAAGCTGTTGATACCAATAAAATCACCAAAACTTACTAACTCCATATATATATTTTAAAAACTGTAAAATTTTGTTGGATGGAATTATCAGCTTTTACCGCGGCTCCGACGATATGCAGTGTACGATTTTACTTCATTTTTTAAAAGCGATTTTTTGACCATAAGCCTGAAGATAAACATACGCAAATCCCTTAATATTACATAACAGGGTCTGGTCAATTGTAATAACCTTCAACGTGTCCCTAAAAAATACTTGTAACGGTATTCGTAACCGTATGCGTAACCTTATCCGTAACTGTAACCGTATCCGCAAACGTATCCATAGCCACATATTTAACAATATCCTTTTTACTAACAGTATCCGTAATCGTATCCGCAACCGTACCCTTAACTGTGTCCGTGACCGTATCCGTAAGCGTGTACGTAACCGTAAAATTTACTTTGTTCGTAATTAGTGGAAATAAGAGTATCCTGTGAATTTAGACTATGCTATAAAGACTCAATATATCAAATTACCAACTTAAGCCAGAGCGAGATATTAATTACCTGATTCCAGTTGGGACCAGAATTTATATTTAATATTTTTAACCATGGCACTACCGTTTGAAGGGGTGGGACTAGAAAAATCGGAAAAACGATCTATAAGGTCACCCTAATATATGAATATATATTAGCCTTAAATATCTTTTTGGAAATTTAGTAAGATAAAAGTGAAGTTTTAATAAATCTATAGCATGCAATCGATGTGCATGAAAAAGTGATTAGAATCTTTCTAAAATCAAACGCAAGCAACATAGCGTTAAAGCAACCTATCCTTACATACATACGACTTAAGGTAACTTGGCACAAGTATCACTAACAAATACTAAGCGCTTACGAACTTATGCAAAAAATTTTAATATTTATTAAGGTAATCACAAACAAAGGACATTTGTCTTTGACGCACGGAGTGCATGATTGCAGCAACATGGGATTTTACAATTGGACTGCAGATGTGATCATGTGATACTGGTGAGCTGAAAACAAAATATGATGCATGCATTATGAGGGTAGCTTATTGTCATTTATGCAAATTACCCATGAAAACTAAATGCAAGTTAGTAGAAGAAGCAACAACAGCAATATATATTACGTATTAGTTACTACTTAATAATGTAAATTTGTATTAGCATGTTTTGAAATTTTTGCATAGATAAAAAAACGAATTACAAAATATGCTTAGCGAATTCTTTTGTCAGTAACATGCAAAAGTTCTTCTGATAGAATATTGGAGTGCACGGAAACAATATTAGGACAAAAAATAAAACATTCTTACTTGCAGTTTAAGTATTATGTTTTGATCTTATTGAATTCAAAGGCTTAATGAGCATCGTCCGACAAAATAAGCCTGATATCACATCACGATTGCCACAATCAAAAAGCATTTTTACATAAAATTTTAAATATAAATTATCGATCACTAGGTCACATAATTGCAACCTCAATCAAAACGATTCACAACAAAAAGTTAGTTTTAACTATCGTTTTAAAATTGGGAGTGATATTTTTAGTGTTGGATGCGATATATCATCATTTCGATCTACATTTTCACAACCTGCTTTTTCTCGATGACGAATTGTTGTAGTCGAGTTATCGCTTTATTCTTGGCTTGATATCCCTGTGCCATCGGCTTTTTATTGGTTTTCTTGTCCGCTTCTTATCGACAGATTGTCATCGATTTTATATTGAAACGGAAGAGTCGCCGATAACAATCGATAACACGCTGACAACACTGCAATAAAACAATGTTAACTTTTCGGTATTAAATTGCTTACGTTCTGAAAACAAATAGAAAAATATCCGATAAATAATCGATAACTTTTCGAAAATTTTTTGATAATAAATCGATAACTTTAGGATTACAAACCGATAACTTTTTGATGATAAATTTATAATTTTTCCGTAAAAAATCGAAAGCTTTTCGTTAAAGCATCGACAATTTTTGATAACATATCAATTCGATTTTCGATAAACATTTTGATGAAAAACTGATAACTTTTAGATAGCCGTCTTTAAAAACCCCAGTTGACAAAATCGCAGTTTACACAATGCTAACACATCGAAAACAAATTGAAAGCTTTCAATAACAAATCATAAAATTTTTTCAGACCAGTACGACAAGATTTCGATAAATAACTGCACCTTTTTTATATTAAATCGATAACTTTTGACTGAGCGCTACCACATCTCGTCGAAGATTGAAGTAGCGCTCAGTAAATCCAGGGGTAAGTAAAGATCTAAGCCTTCATATAATTGCTAATAAAGGTGCACCATTTTCCGTCATATATTTTCTCTTTGGAGACACATCATTTGCAGTAACACTTTTCCATAAAGCAGTAGGCTTAAGATCGAAACCGGTCTGTATTCAAACCAAATTCAAGTAGGGACGCGGGAAAAGCATTCTCATATACAAAAGCTGTTCACCAAGCGAAAATCAATCAAAAAAACAAAATGAGACACTTGATTGTGCGAGCCATATCATCTATACGAGAAGAGGCTTTCGTACATCGCCATCTTCATTTGCAATGGAAATCACTTTGAACTACGGCAGCCAAAAATTTTATTTTATTTTTGTGAAGTAACTATAATAGTGCTGAAAGCTTCTGTCAGCACCTCTTATCAGTTTGCGTTACGACGCTGTGTCTCTTTTTCTTGGGTAAGATCTTCTCCTCTTCCTTGTAGTCAAAACACAAAGGCAATGGCAATCACCTTGTGGTGATTAAATTTTTATTTATTTTTTTTATTTAAAACTTATAATTACCCCATTTAAAATTTTTTCACCCTAAGAGAATCTTGTGCTATAATTACCGCCTGTTATGCAAATTTCGTTGCCACACAAAAATTACTATTCAATTACCTCATGCACCTTAAAATTTACTTTACATTAATTGAAATTCAATGATCATTTCACGTTAATCACGTACAAGTTTCATATCAAATCAATCGATGAGCTACTCACCTCCCGAAAAGCTTTTCACTCACATAAATGTATCAAAAAACAGAGTTGAGTTGACAGTAACCTAATTGGCGTTTACTTTGTGTTAACTTCAGAATTTTGGTCGTGTCTCCCTCAGCTATTTTTGCTCAATTAAGTTTGAAATTCAACAGCATGCAAAAACCATAAAAAGGCACCACCTACTAAAGGTAGTAAACATCCAAAAAATAGCAACAGGACATAACATTATAAGTGGAAAGTGCTTTCCAACCATTAGCTCTTTGATGGATGGGGCACTTTGGAATGTACATATGGGATGTACAAACGGATATGGTCTTATTTACTGGAAGCTTTAAGGTCTAGGCCAAAGCTGGGACATGTGACCTTATAGGAGAAACCGTGTTCCAAACATATGGGAATCATTCTAGATTGTAAGTTTTCGTGGTAGCTCAACATGGAGGAGAAAGTGAAGAAGGCCTCAACAGCATTTTATGCTGGGGTGCACGTGGAGTTTATTGCTCTCCCTCTTTCAATGCAAATTTACAGCGATTATAAAGCTATTCTTATATATTTAGTCCTTGTTTGTTGAACGGCCACACCAGAAAAACCTTCCTCAAAAATTAGTGGGGGTTTGCAGGCCATTAATGTCTAGCACTGTTTGCCAGTGCCAGTCCGGATATTACAAAAGTAGACCACGTGGCGAAGAACACAGCGTTAGCAACTGCGACGGGATATAATATTGGACAACCTTATCCATGCCTGCGCTTCAAGGCGCGCTTAGAGCCATAAGGTTGGCGCAAGTGTACGCAAATCACAGATTAGGTGATACACATGTTCAACAACGGTTTCATATTAATAGAAGAAGTCGGGTCTATGCTATACTGTGCCGATTTGGAGATTAACGGATGCTACAAGCGGTAGAAGTAGTAGATGATACCAAAGCAGCTGAAACACTGGAAGAAAATAGCTAAAACTGCAGCCGCTCAACTTTTATATTTACAGCCAAGCAGCAATTAAGGCTTTAATATCGCAACACATAAAAGTGTGTGAGAGTGTAAGCAATCCCTGGAAATTTTAGGAAGAAAAAGTGTATATCTATATGGGTTCACACGGTATATGGCAGTAGGTGAGATTGAAAATCGGATGAGCTAGCTGAAAATCACATCCTTTGAAGCAAGGACTATGGCTTATGACTAGTATTCTGTCAGGATACTGCTTTCTGGCGTTACGTGCTCGCTTCGTTAGTGAAAGCAGATGTCGAAAGTGCGGTTTGGAGGAGGAAAACGATCGAGCAAGTTTTTTGCTCGCGTCCTGCGCTTGTCAAGTTAGAACTTCCGCCATTTCGATTGATACAGCTATCAGATCTAGAAACAGTAAGTGGAATGCGTCCTAGAAAGCTTCTGGTATTTGCCCAGGGGTGCTGCTTTATTTCTTTATTTCTTATTTAAATTATGAGTCTTTGGAATATAATCCTTACAGACTATGTACTTAACTAATTTATAGGTTACATATTAATTTTGTGTATAAATCGAACCACTTATAGGGCTGAGTTAAGCATCACGAGAAAAGCATTAATTGGCATCGAAAAATCCAAAGTGATAGCATCACTTAGTGAATTAAACTCCCTTAAAGCACGATTTACGGGAGCATTACGAGCATATCAGCGTTCTCGTATTAACCCCATAGAAAGGAGACATATTACGAAGAAACCGTTGAGGGACATTAAACCGAATCCTTTCTAATAAGTATGGACATTCAATTAGGCCCTTGACAATTTTGAATGTAAAGGACAAGGAGAGTATAGATCTTCGACTCTCCAAGGATTTGAGACTTAGCAGTGTAAGACGAGCAGTATAAGATGGTATTGGCTCCTCAAAATTTAACGTCCAAAGAGAATACTTAAGAAAGCGTTTTTATATTCTCTCTAGTCTATTTATAGCTGTCATAGTACTAGGTCTCCAAATAAAGACAGCATATTCTAAATGAGACCTTACAAAAGAAGTATAGAGAGCTTTAAAAGTATAAGGGTCACAGAACTTCGCAGAATTGCGCCTAAGAAAACCCAGCATTGAGTAAGATTTAGAGGTAACGTGGCTAATATGATTATTGAAGGAAAACTTGCTATCAAATATAACCCCAAGGTCCTTAATCTCACTAAGACATTGAAGTTCACAATAAGAAATACTATATTTTGAGCTAAGTATATTCGAAGACTTAGAATAGGTCACATGAAAGCATTTAGATGCATTTAAGGACAGATGAGACCTGAGACACCACAGATGTAAAAGTCAGTATAGATACAATCTACCTGCGAACCAGCTGAAAAAGACTCAATGCAATACTCACTGAAAACAGCAAGGTTAGAAATCGTCGACCTCTCCGCAACGAAACCATGCTGATAAGGAGAAATAAGGACTTAACCGCAAAGCTCAACTTAGCATAGACTGCATGCTCAAAAATTTTGGAAACAGTGGTCAGTTTGGAATGGGTCTGTAGTTACGCACATCATTTTTGTTGCCACTCTTGAAGATAGGCGTAATAGACGTAACCTTCCAATCATCAATAAAATTCCCAGAGGAGAGTGATTAGTTGAAAATAAGTTGGAGAGGATAAACCAGGATCGGACAATTTTTCAATAAGATTGGAGAAAATCCGTCTAAATCTGTTTGAGAAGAAAACTTAAGATTATTAATAGCTTCACTAATATCATCAGAAGAAAGATGTAGAGTTCCGAAATTTAAGGCAGAGTTCAGACTATTCGAAAAATCGAGCGGTTGATAACTATCATCCACAGAAAAATTGGATTTAAAAAAATCAGCAAATAAGTTAGCAGCCTCATTTGGAATTTTCGCCGAGTTATCATCCAGGAAAACTCCGGTAGGCACACTAGCGGAACACTTTTTGTCCTTAAGATATTTCCAAAAACATTTTGGATTCGATTTGATGTTACCCTCGATATTGCGCATATACTCAGAACAAAGAGTTTTATTCAAAATATTAAAATCCTTTAATTACGACTTATATTTACTGAAAAAACGTGTTATTCTTATTCTTTTGAAATTTTTTAAGAATTTGTTTTAAGATTCTGAGTTTTTTTAATTCTTTAGTTTACCAAGGTAATTTGTACGCTCTTTTTACCCGCAGGGGGATTCTATCCAAACATTGGGTGAATAAAATAGACTTAAAAGTGGAAAAGCTAACAGAAGTATCAAGTCCACCAAGTAGCTCCTCCCAATTTATTTCAAGTAAAAAATCATTGAGACTTGCAAAGTCACACAAAGAATAATTAAATATTAATTTACTGTCAGTAGTAACCGGAAGAAAATGATAAAAACTAAACTCAACGACAAGTGGTAGATGATGACTGTCCTTAGAAGTAACTGGATTCAAGCACTCACTAACTTCACAATAAAAATTGTCACTTATGAATATGAGATCCAATAATCTATTTAGAGTATTAAAATATTTATTAATTTGAATTAAGTTAAGACTAAGTACATTATCGATAAAATACAACTCCAGATTTGAGATGACATTATTGGGCGTGAGGCCGTATTTATTAGAAATGCTGGTTGAACAATTAATGTTAGAGAGATTAAAATCGCCAAGCACGCAGAGATGATGCTCTTTAATGTTGTTGAGAGCTAATGATGCATGAAAGCAAAAGAGCTGCCCGGTGGCACGTACGATACGAGAATATATAAAGAGCCTTGCGGTGTGGAACCGCTAACACATACACAAAGCTGATCCAGTAAAGAGTTACCATTCGAAAGTGGGACTAAAGACGCTTGCAATTGACGCTTAATGGCGATAAGAACACCACCTCCTCGAAGGCAGCCAGTTTTTTCAGCATCACGATCTTTACGAAATACAGTGAACAAATTTGAGTTCAAGAATTCACTTTTGATAGGGTTTTTCATTTTGGTCGTTAATCAATTATGCTAATACTGTGGACTCATTCAGTCTATATGAGACTTACACGGCCCGGTCAGTTGAAATTCAAATTCGATTTCGATAATTATTTGGATACGTAACTAAGGGCCAAATTGTGTATGACGTCGTGACACTTTGCGTCGCAGTCACTCACATTCACAGTCATCAGTATATAATACCGAAAATTTTACAAGGGCTCTCAGGTCTCCTGTCACTAACTGAAGTGAACTTATATTTTATATGAAAGGAATATTAGTTCACACGAGAAAAGATGACTCGTTGCTTTATACATTAATTGTGCCTAAATTGCAGATGCGTTTTCCATTTCACTTCCATCTCCAGTTTCGGTAAGCATTCCGGCCTTGGTAAAAGTGTTGGCCCGGTGTTGGCTCTGGTTTCTGTTCATTTTTCCTTTCCAGATTCAGCTTCAGTTTGGGTTACTTTATCTATACTTGTATGTGGGTTCTTCTTCAGTTAATGTTACATTTCTGGTTCCGGTTAATTTAGCACATATTTTTTTTTGGAAATTTTGCTTTCGTTGACAGTCGCATGCAGTTAACATCGTGTCGATAATCCATAGCTGCACTGAAATAAAAATAAAACAAGTAAATGTGTCTAAGTTCGGGTGTAACCGAACATTATATACTCAGCGTGAGCTTGAATTGCACATCTCATTTCAGATAAATTACTTTTCTACAATAACACGTGGCACCGCCCGTTAAAAAAAAATGTCTCCCCATTTCCTCTTACAATAAAACTTGATTAGAGAAATATCATTGATTCAAAACTATTTTTTTCTAAGTTATAGCTTATAATTCTAGTCTACGACTCTTTTAAACTTGATTTATATCAAGTTGCCGTGGTCTTTAACGGAACCCGTCTATTGTTAATAGAAATATTTGCTACTATAGGGAAAATTTGTGTACCAAATTTATTACGATCCGTTAATTTTTCTTAGAGTTATGGCTCCCGAAACATAGAAAATTTCTTAGTCATAAAAGGGGCGGTGCCACACCCATTTTTAAATATTTGAAATTTTTCCTATTTATTGTTATAAATCCACTTGGGAAATGAAATATCATTGATATTGT